>CABFVZ010001983.1:61070-98177 GCA_902151445.1 Timema monikensis | reverse complement strand
CCCCCCCACTAAGGCAGAGGATCCGTGAGTTCCTGCCTCGGAAAAAATTATTGAATTGAAGCCTCACAAGACGTTTTTAAGGCAATCCTTGTCTCCTAAAAAATAAGATACAACATAAAAAATGTTTCAAATTTATCCATATTCGTGGGTAGACACTTTGACCTTTAAGATTTGAGCGGTGAATGCTGTTAGAATTGCTCGCGCATGCGCCAAACTATCAACCCTAAAGTTAGCAGGTGGCAGGTGCTAGTAATTGGTTTATTAGCTAAGTTCTATAACTCTCTGTTGACTGGGGGCACTGTTTGAGCGCTAGTGTTGGGTGTGATTAGCCTACTTCTAATATTCATACAACCTCCAAGTCTCAGGGAGAGCAATTGCTCCCCCCACCATCCCCCCCCGGCCACTCCTGCGGGCGCCCCTGGGAATATTTAATTCGACGGAAATTTCATGTCATGCGACTTCTCTTTAATTTTATTATAATACTCCAAACTCTTCTCATCCCATAATAATCGATTACTCTCATGAAGTTGAATTACTTGACAAACTTTGTTGTCGACCATAATGCGTGGGAAGTGTGAAGCGAGGCAACAACACACCCAGTCACACAAAACGTTCTGATCGCAGTGAGGCACCTTTGAGCACAACTGGTTTCAGTGTTGCCAATGACCATTAAAAGTAATCAGAATTGTCGTCAAACCAACAGAACGATGTCATTGTGATTTGTGAATGACAGATAGTTTAGAGCTTTTCTGTAAACCAAACCAATGCATTATGCGTTCTTGCAGTACGGTAGTTCAAAAATTAAAATTTAAAATAATGAACATGAACTTGACAAAAAATTAAGGAAAGTTGCCAGTCGCCAGTTTAGTCCCTAGGTGCTAAAAATGAAATTAGTTATTTCAGACCCGTAAAAGTTGTTAGGTCTAGTGACAAAGTCACTAAATTGGCAACACTGATCGGTTTACCGGCAAGCACACGGCTCATGACACATGTGCTGTGCATGCCTTGAGGCGAGCATATCAAGTATAGATAGTAAGGCGTGCAAAGCGTAATGCCTCACACTTTACAACCTTGGAATCAGTTGTATATTGTCAATATTGTATTTTGATGACATACCCCAATATGCTTAAAATAACTTGTGGTTCACGTGATGAGGTATAAATAGCCTACAACTCAACCTCCCTATAATGTTCAATAGTATACATCATGAAACTGTTGGAGACTGTACAAAGAAGCTAGCTGCAGCTTGGAGTAAATTACACTTGGAAAAAAAAACCAGTGAAAATTAATGTGTAAAATCACCTTCATTATATCCAGCAGCGTTGTGAGCCCTGACTTTTTTTTACTATATAATCTTTACTTATATGCTTCTGATCTTATTAACAGCAATAGACAAGTTCAAAGGTTGTATTTACCCTTAACAAAATTAATATAGTATAAAAGCTAAATATTTTTTAACAAAAGAGCATTTAAAGATTATGTATCAAGAGGGTAGATATAAAGTATGTACCAAAATTGAACAAAATTTGGTTTTAGATATAGATGGACCTTTAACATATTTTAAAACTTTTATTTTTATATTTAAAGCAAGATACATTTTAAAAGCCCGTCAACTATAAGTGCTGTTTAACATTTCATTTTGCTTTTTTGAGCTAAAATTATATAAAAAATGGTATATTTTGTTTATTTTAAAAGGTTAAGATACCTGCGACTTTGGAATACTTGCTACTTGCTTCGGTGGCTGCATGGTCTAAGGTGCTACTCTCACAATAGACTATACTGCAGAAGATTGGGAGGTTGAGGTTCAATTTCAGTTGGATGCAATGAGGGTTGTTTTTCCTAAATGGCTTTCCACTCTCCCTCCATACAAATTTGGGTGCACTTCCTCTAAATAAATCTTTCCTATTCCCTAACACATTAGTGTAATTAGTACATAGGCGTAAAACTCAAAATCATAATAAGACGCAGTGCTTAAAAAAATCATAAACCAGGTGTGTTCTTATAGTTTATCAAATAAGTTTGGAAACTAATTTTTGGAGCCAATTTTAAAAGATAAAGAGGACAAATATAATGCTTGGATACTTAACTAGGGGGTGTGGGTGGGGAATTGTTCAAAATTAAAAGGGAGAATTCCACATAGTTTAATTCAAACATGCACACCTATCTATTTCTACTACACATATTAAAGAGCCTAAATTGTTGAAACCTCTCAAAAATTAACATACTTTTTGCAAGTTAAACATATCAGTTTGTATGTCCTTGTGTGCCTAGAATATAGTTCATACATTTAACTGATGTTACTGTCCAATGGGAAAGTTTTCCAACTTTGCACTGTTGTCAATGTTCAAAGAGAATTACAGTTTTCACTTTAGACTGCTGCCACAACACAAAGAGAAAATGACTGTCTATTAAATAAATGAGTTGTTCTATTGCCCAACTCCTTGAAGATTTAGAACGAGTAATAAAATAGAAGTTTGAATTTAATGACCATTTTAAACAACTGTGATATAGTGAGATTATAAGAGGTATCATGGGATCAAAGGAAATAAATAAATAAAAATCATAAGTATTTTACAATACAAGAAATGAAAACTTATTATTTATGTAGTTAAAATGCAGGTAATTTTTGAACACAGAACTAATATTGATTTTTTTCACAATACTAAAAAAAAGGGAGTATTTCTTTTTATTATAAAATAGATAATCTAATCAAACATTTATGTGCATTTCTCATTTGTTCAAGTAGTTTTAAAACCGTACAATCCAACGATCTTAAAACTACAGGATGTATTAAAATAATTAATGGTAAAAATTATGTTTCATTATCAATATATCAATTATGATTAACAACAATATCAGAAGCTATGTGAAATCCCAACTCATTTTATAAATTTACAAAGGTAATGTGACACTTAATGCTTTCAAATAAATAACAATACTACAACTCCCTGTTGGAAAATATTGGTAATTGAAAGGATAAGAGTACAGCTTACCTTTGTGGAGGTTCATTGTCTTGAAAGTATAGAACACACAAAAGTTTGACAAACACCCATGAGATTATCTTCATGCTATACATGCCACAGACAGAGTTAAAGTTGTTGCTTAACAATGAAATAGTATACAATAGTCGACCATATTTCTGAGAAAACTTGAAGATAATATTATGTGTTCTAGATTTCAATGACCATTGAACCTACATAAAGATAAGCTCCTATACTTTTAATTTTCAATGGTTCAACCTAAGGCCCAATTGTATTATACAGTCAAGTGGTAAGACATATAATAAAATGTAAGACTAAATTATATTTTAATTTCTAATTTGTAACAGAAACAAAACAATTTGTTATGAATTAAGGATCTATTAGTTAACTATATGAAGAAAAAACAAATAACATATTGGATTGATTTTTGTTTTAATGAAATGTCCCTTTAATGCTAACTTCTAGAACTAGGTTTAGTTGAAATAAGCGCTTTTATCCAGAATATGTATGGCACAATCCTTCTAGGGTGTTGAGTTATTAAGACAATCTTTAAATTGATAGTCAAGGAAGAAGGTACAGGAAAAAAGTATAGAAACAAATACAAATTGTAGTGAAATTGTAATGATCAAATTTTGCCAATTTACCTTTTCTTTTCCTTAATCATAAAACATAAGAAGTTGAACTACATATACCTCTCATGTTATTACAAGTATAATATGTTAATTTAATAGTGCCTATAATTGCCTATTCTGTTGGTTTTTATAGAGCCCTAATGCGCCTATTACGGCTTTAGCCTCTTTCTCTCTCTTTCATAAGATATGGCTTTCGGGTGGAGGACAATGGAAGCAGCGGCAGATATCTTGGGAGGAAACAACATGCCAAATGCAGGAGAAAAGTTCAACTTAGCTTTTCATGCCATAAAAAAGATTCTAGCTAAAAATATAACTCATTTCACTACTGAAAATCTAAAAAAAGTATTTCGTGATTAAAAGAATGTGACAGCTTTAATGGTCGAATGGGCTAAGGCATCACTCTCGTAGTAGACTGGACTGCCGATGAAGGGGAAATTCAGCTTTGAACCTCTGTCTGGTGTACTTAAGGTATTGTTTACTAAATGGTTTTCCACTCTTCCACCACACAAATGCTGATACAATTCCTCTAATGCCACCTTCCTAAGCCCTAACACATTAGCATAATTACTATAAAAGCATATAGCCTGGATGAGTAGAGACACATGGTGCTAGAAACAAATACAGTAATGTGAAATGGCTGTAGGTAATAAAATAGTAGGTAGTAAAACCAATTTTACATCACTTATTGTAAGCCTATGCTTGTTTTTTCCTAAAGTGGCTATTCTGGTGCTTAAATCTAATATTTATAGTGCTTATTTGGGTACCTAAGAATCTTAACCCTAATGATCACAAATTATCATGTTTTAAAAGTGATCACGCTTACTAACACAACAAATATATAAAAACATTTAAAACATATTGATTGTATCAATGGAAGTAATAAGTCAATTAATAATGATTTATTATGCATTTTAGAATTATAAGACATATTTAATTTAAATAGCCATATATAGCTTATTTTGCAATTTGATAAGTTTTTGCCATTTTAAATTAGAAAAATTACTAAGCATCTCTAAAATTAAATTTATTAAAATCAAATAATTAAAAGATGCTTTTTAAAATTAATTTAAAGGGAAATTGTGATTAATTAGTGAAAAGGATTATTTGGTGCAAATAATCAAAGCATGAGAAATTAATTTACATGTTCGATATTGGCAATCAATTCTAATGAATTGGCAAAACTCAAGCTTTAACATTAAAAAAATTGAACAGTATTCACTTTAAATTGCTGAAACTGTTTAAAAAGATTAAAACATCTTGGAGAGAAGTGATCATTAGTACCTAATCTTAAGGTTTTTTTTAACAAAATTAATTTGGAATAATGTAAATTGATAAAAATAAAGAAAGATAAATTAATTAAGTAAAACTTGAGTCAAGTGAGCCCACCTATGAAAAGAGGAAGAAATGTGGGAAGAATTCAATGTAAAAAGGTCTTCTGGCTTCTATTGTAAAAAAAAAAAGTTACACACACATTGAGACATAAAAATGTTACGATGGCTTTTGTGGCCAGTGTTTGCAATGAAACTAACAGTTTTGTACTGAGCACCATTGAGGAAATGATTTCCTACATTTTGGTTGTATTTATAAAATCAATTAGAGCTAATATTTCTGGTGATTGATCGATAGTAACTCATCGTCAGGGCCAGTCAATAATTGATATGTCTGGCCTATTAGTTTAAAATGACAATTTCGTAGCATTTAAGTTGGAGTTGGTGGTCTAGTTAAGGGTGGTTTATGTGTTGGTTGCAACTTTAGATATTAGGGTATAACTATTGTTAGGCTTATAACCATTTTCACTGTTAATAATTTGAGGGTATTTAGTGATCTTAATCAGTGTCGGTCGGTCCATGTAAGCATTGAAAGCACTGCTTGCCTACTTTAAGCGAAAGAATTATTATTCTATTAAATAAATTAAAATAACTTAAATATTTTTAAAATCCCAAACATAATATATTTTGAAAGTCTCTTTATTGAAGCTTTTTTATTTTTCAAGTGTGTCTGTGGGATTGTCCTCTCCATGAAGTCCATGATAGATTGTAAGCTTACTAAAAGCAATCTCAACAGGCCTCTATGGCCTTCAAATGCCATGAAGGTTGAAAAGGAGGGAAAGAGGNAGGAGGGAAAGAGGCTAGGGCACATTTGCGTCTTGAATGTCCCCTATACAATCAGTAGAAGTAGAATAAAAGAAAAGTTTTAACTGCCTCTTGCTATAGTGGAATGAAAAAAATAGCCTGTAAATATCCACCTAGTGCCAATTTTTAAATGTTGGAGCATGCACAGGCAGGGTCAATTATACTTTGGTTGTGTTTACTGGCGGGTCTCGTACGTTGTCATAATTTGTTTTATTAAGGTTAGTCTTTATATTTTATTTAACATATTATTTATTTTAATTTAATATAAATTTATATTTTCAAGATGTGTGTGGGTAATGAGGAATGTGTAGTTAGTAAATTATTAGTGAAATCTTTTTCAACTTTTCAAGACTTTGCTTTTAAAGTTAGATTGTTTAAACTGGTAGACCAACACCTGATCTTCCACAACTTACTTTCAGTAATTTTTATAGTAAGCCTTAATCCATAGATTTAAGTTGATTTAATTTTATGAAATTATTTATATTTGCTTTACTCCCAAAAAGGTCATCTTAAAATTAATTCATGATTTATAATATATTATGACATAAATTATGTTCACAAAAATTGAATTAAGAAAAAAAAAAAATCCATGGCTGCTAGCCCGGCTCCCGAGGCCACCTACCACTATTGATCTTAATGGTCTCTCTTGTAACTAAAGTTTTTTGTTGTAAAAAAGGTTTGTAATATCCTCATTGAATAATAATAGTTATTCACCCTAGCCTATAACAGCTAATGGTCTAACCTAAAATATTGTTTTTGACAATGAATACACGTAATTGAGAAACAAGTTCTACCTTTTTTTATTTTAAATAAAATTGACTAAAATTATATTCACAATTTCTTTATCTTTACCAAGGTGATAATTAGCTTGGTTTGGCGCCATCAAACTAACATTAGCTAATTAAATTTGTAAGGTTTTTTCAATTGGAAATTCGAATTAAAAAAAGTTTGTAACTATTTATTTGAAAATGAGATGAAACTATTTTGATTAGAGTATACCTATTTTGATTTTTCTCTTTAGGTGTGGCAGATAGAAATAAAAAAACCATCACCTTTTCAAATTATAAATAAATAAGTTATACAACAATTTAAGATATCTCTTTGAATTATTTTAAAAACAACTTTTATTTTGTTATTAAATTCTTAAAGTAGAAAAATATGTAATTTTTTAAAAATAATTTACAATAGTATTATAACTATTAGATCACCTCAGTGGTCTAATGGAGCGGTTCCCAAAGTGGGATATGTGCCAGAACTTTTGGTGGTACGCGGAAATATTTTTATGATGGCGGAAAAAGCTACATATGCCAACAGTGTAAGACAAAAGATCAGTCAAAAGTTATAAAATTAACTTAACGATATAGCGAGAGGTAGTTTTCTTCTATATTTGACCTTGAGTAAATGATTTTAATTTCAAACCTAAAACAGTTTTTATAAATTATTGATAAATTTATAAATACATGAAATGTGTTAAGCTTTTATTGTATCTTTTGCTTTTTGAATATAAAAATATATGCACTCTTTATTCTCATTATTATATTGTTTTTTTTTAATTCCATTACTAGCCCATTTATTTTCAGTTGCAAGAAATAAATCTGAAATAACTAATACGATATTAATTATACACCTTGTTAATATTAAGGGCACAATTTAAGGAAATGGGCTACCAAGGGGTTTACAAGTGATAAAAGGTTGGGAATTGCTGGTCTAGTGGTCAGAGTTTCTTGCTACAGATTCAGAGGCTCTGGGTTTGATTCCTGGTGTTTTCCGATTTTATATAACAGGGTAAACTCAGCCTCGTGTGGGTGGAGTCACTTGAATGAAAAAGTAGCGGCTTTGGTCTAGAAAGCCGAGATTAGTGGCCAGAGGGGTCATTGTATCGACCACATGACACACTCTATCACCAGAGGGTTGCACTATTTTGACCAACAGACAGCGGCTGTTTTGTCAGTATGGCTTGATTGCAGGCTAATGCCATGGAAATTTTTAGAAGATTATAAGAAATAGAACCTAATTAAGAATCAATAGGAACCAGCTCTTTTATTTTTCTGTAACTGGAACCTTAAAATGTTTATAAGAACTAGAGCAAGAAATAAATATTTTAGTTGGACTCCCCAACTTTTTTTTTAGTATTGCATCTTACTACCTATTCAGGTAAAATGCATATGTTCTAATAATTATGATGAGTTAAGGATAAGGGAGGTTGAATTTAGAGGCAATGTACATGCATGTGCATGGATCGTGTAAAAACATCTAGGAAAATACCTGTACAACCAACCATAATTTGAACCCTTATCACCCTGTCATCAGTGGTAGAGCTTATTGCGAAAGTGACACCTTAGCACACCCGGCCAGCAAAGCAGGTGACTCTCTGATTAAAACAATACATTTTTCTAAGTACTGACAGCTTCCTGGGTAGAGAAGAGTAGGCCTACACTATTTCCATAACAAAGATAGTGTTTAAATTTGTTTGGGCGTGTTTTTTAGTGCTCTACAAGTTTTCCAACAGTAAAACTATGTAAATTAAGTAGAATCAATCACTTAATATAGAATTATTTTATAGTAAAGGAAATTGTTAACACTAAAGAAAAAGTAAAAATAGACTACTAAGAGTAAATTTGATGAAGAAAGCTCAACTAGGGAAAGAGGTAAAAAGGGGGAAGAATCCAATGCACAAAGGTGACATCTTCTTCCTTTCTTCTGTTTTCTATAGTAGAAGTAGTAACACACATTTTAACAAAAAGATAATAATATTTCGGCATTGTTACCTTTATCAAACACAAAGCAGAAAGAAAAGAGTACAGATAACACAAACACTGGATTACTACATTTTGAATTAAATTCAATTTTCAATTTAATTCAAAATGTAGTAATCCAGTGTTTGTGTTATCTGTACTCTTTTCTTTCTGCTTTGTGTTTGATAAAGGTAACAATGCCGAAATATTATTATCTTTTTGTTAAAATGTGTGTTACTACTTTTTTCCTTTCCTTAGGTGGGCTTTCTTCATAAAATTTACTCTTAGTAGTTTACTTTTACTTTTTATTTAGTTTTATCAATTTACTTTATTATAAAATTATTTAGCCATTGGGCCACCTCATTTTTCAACATTTTAACATGGAATTAGCAAAGTTATATTTCAATCCTTGTTCATAATAACTATTCATGTGAAAATTTGTATAGGTTTTTAAATTAATGGGTTTTGCATCTACTTAAGACTTTCTTAAATAATCATCCTTGATAATCAGGCACTTCTTTTAGCTCCCCTGGCATTTCCATATTTTCCATATTTTTCCCCGACTGTAAAAATACTGACTCAATTAATTTTGAGTGTCCTTTGAATCTGAATATTCTTGAATATGATATTTAATATTTGAGGATTCAATTTTATTTGTTTCTTTCGAATTTTTAGACAAACCAAACATCAAGGGCCCATACCATTAATTTACCACTTGATTGAATGTAAATTTACATATTTTTTTTTATCAGCAGGTATTACTACCTGTTAAGGTTACATGTATAAAACATTTATTATTTCATTACAATTTCTATTAGCAACTGAAGAATTAATGTGAACAACATCAAGATTAAAGAAATCATATTTTCTAAGATTTTGATTTTGAATATCTGAGTAAAATGAAGATTTGGATTAAAACAAAGTGGATTTGACCCATCTTTGAATTTTTTTAATTAATTTTGTAATTTTGATCTGTCACATAACATTACATAATTTCACATGGAAAATAAATATTTTCCCCATGTTATATAAGACGACCATTATTAATATTTTTTGCTCTATTTGTTGTGTGCACTAAATAAGTCGAGGTAGGTCCTATTTTTTATCGATTAATTTATAGAGAAGATACATATTATTTGAACACAACTATACAGCACTGCATGCCTGTAAGTACTTTGAAAAATTGTATAGTAATAAACAAGGTTTACTATTGATAATTGATACAACCATATTGAAGATGTTATTGAAAACTACACTTTCATGTTATATAATAGAAGACAGTACAGGATAAAGGGATAAGAACCAATAAAAGGAATAAACACAATATGGCTTTTACAATAAAAACTTTAAACATTGCTGCCACTGGACAAAGAAGCAAGGGCTATCTCTTGGATATCATTACTATTTAATACCCTGAACATGTTTGCATTTAATCGAAACTAATCAGGAGAAGGTTTAAAATGCACAATAGAGGAGAGGGGGGACTGGGTAAAGAATGGTAGGAAGGACACATAGTTAATTATTCACTATACCTGCAGCCATTCTTAACACAATGGAAATGTTATTCTAATTATAATTTCTTGAGTTTATTTATATACAAAGGTAAAAAAATACAAAACACATATACACAAACAAATATTTAGCAATGACTTTTATATATAAGAATGCACATTTTTTTAGTTTATAATTAAAAAAAAGGAAACATCTACCTCAATGAAACCACATATAAAATATGAAAAATACAAATATTTACTAAGTTATGTTTCTTAGCTGAGTGTACTAAGTTCAATGCATTCTTTATTAACTGTTACAATCACACATATTCATTTACATAAGCTTTAAGAGCACATTTAAATTAATAGTTATCAAAAGTTAAACATTTCCAAACTTTAACATAACAATTGGCACATTAATAGTGTTTGCTTGCTTGTCTCTGCATTACCGAACACTTTCCAATTGAAATTAAATTATCACAAATAAGGAAAAATAGCTTTAATTCCTTATGCTGGTAACACATTTCTCTCTATTTAAAAACATAGTTTGAGTAGCAGATCAACTTACACATTTGGAAGTGACTCAACTTCAAAATAATCACTGCATCGAATACTAGATCCTATTTTTTATGTGAAGACTGTTTGAGGATGATATTCTTGATGTGCTCTTGGTTTGATGTATCAGCACTTCGAATTTGCACATACACCTGTCGCCTGACTGCATCTTCTAGGAGACGTTCCCATGCTGTGACATCCTGTAACATGATTGCTAATATTATAAGTTTGATACTTGATGATCGACAAAAGATTGAAATATTTGCGTATAGAGCATACACGAAAGGAGTGGTGGTATCTGCTAGCTAAGAAAAGTTACCATGTATCCATTCGACAAACTATATAACTTGCAAGATTATATGTTGAGTTTTTGTTACTTTTGGCAGTCAAAAAAAAACACACAAACAATTTGTTTTTAATTACTGAAACATGAACTTATAAAAATAACTGTTTGGATGTTTCTTTTTTTTGTGGAAGCAGTGTCTGTGATTCACATAAAGGTTATTTTCAAACAGGAGCTTCTAAAATGTGATACAATCTTCTAAAATCAAGATAGAGAACCAGCCGAAACAAAGGCACTTGGTGACATCATACAAACCATCTTGTCGGTTGTACTCAACCGCTATTTACAAAATAAAACTAATATTTTTTATGGCTCTCTAAGTTATAAAAAACATTTATTTATTTTGGTGGACAGTTATAACAAGATATTAATGTGAATATAATACTTTTGTAATTTATTATTTCATTTACTATAATATATCTTGTTGACACAACCGAAGAAAAAAATGTCAATTTTAAAGTAATCCTTAGCGCAGTTATTATTATACTTGTTCGATAACCCTTCTTTTGTTGATATTACAGTATAACTAAGCAAATAAAAATTATTTCTGAATAGGGAGACAGTCATTTTCAGTCAATGTTTGGAATGAAGAACCTTCTGCTAGTTGTCAGACACCATTTCTCTTACAGTGGGTGGATGCCCCCTTTCATTGTATAGTAAAATTTCTAGCATCAAGGCCAAATATGTTGCCCTATGTTACACTTGTTTCAAATATATGTATTGGAATGGTGGGGATGGATCATCGACAGTATAACCTCAATTATGATCATGTGTGGCCGATTTTATGTCAATCATGTCATGTAAAACAAAAACATTCAATAATTTTGCCAATAGTCTAATGTATCTCTAAGCCTTTGATTATTAAGAAATGTAAACTGCTGTGCAAAGTCCAATTTTGTCACTTGAAGTGAAGCCAAAATGAATTAAACAAATTATTCCCCAAAGCCAAATCAAAGTTCAAACATTAAAACACAAAACTTTTTTTAATAAATAAAATATATATTTGGTTATGTAACTTTTGGCATTATATATCATTTACAGAATTATATATTGAAAGCATGATACCATATTCCTATCTTGATAAATTAAGTATAACAATATGTATATTAATTATTTTAGGTCAGACACCTTACCTATCCTTAGCTCAGTCGGTAATGTGTCTGTCTACTGAGCTAAGGATCCTGGGTTAAATTCCCAACAGGGCCAAAAAATTTGTCATTTGTGAAATGCGAGTTTACCCTTTCAAAGTGATTAATTAATGGCCAGGGGCTGAAATTTGTGTCTGTTTTAGATGTAAGTTGATTATTGAGTTGTGTGCTGAAATAATCAGTCAGTTCAGAAAGTGCATGTTAATATTTGAAATAAATTAAAAAATTATTTTAGAGTTTTGTTATGTGAACATTAATTTGTAATGCACACTCTGTTTACCCTGAAGCATTATACTATGACCTTATAATATTAGCTATACCATAATGGAATAATGCAAGGTAAGCTTCACACATTACAGGCAGAGTTACCCGAAAGCATAATTTTGTACTTGGTTGAACTTTGATTTTGGAGGTGCTTCCTTTTTAACAAAAAATGGATGAATTACAATGTCTGTGTCCATTGTTTTTCTTGGTTATTGCTGATTAGATTTTTATGCAAGTTATATTAAATTATTCTTTACACCTTGCTGTGATCCTAATTAACAATGAAAAAATGATGTTTGAATTTCTGTAAAAATTCAAGGATTAAAAATAAAATTAGGACTTATAGAAGTTACATTTTTCTTGATAAATTTAGTCTATTCATTTTAACTTTAAGACAAGAACAATTTTCCGTGATTTAGGTTTAAGAAGATTAACAAGATTTAACTGCTTTGGTGGCGTAGTTAGCTAATGCACTAAATTGGTGTTAAGCTATAGGATGGGGTATTGAGGTTCGAATCTCACTTGAGTGAACTGAGGGTGGTTTCCCCTAAATACTTTCCCACTCCCCCTCCAAGCAAATGTGAGTTCCCTTCCTCTCTTTTCAACCTTAACAACTACTAGCCCATTAGCATAATTAGTACTTAAGTGTATAGCCCGCACAAGGTGCTAGATAAATATAAAAATAACACAATTTGCAAATTATTTGTTTAACCCATTGTTTTCTAATTTTGTTATGTTAGTTTCACCTTCAGTTTTGTAATATTTCACACCCCAACATTTTACAAAACTGTTGAGTTGCAAAATTTTTTTTTATTTTTTTTATTTATTAGTTGTGAATCCCAAAGTTAAGTTAACTGAAATATTAAAGGTTTAATTTCTCAATTATTACAAAAAAAGTACCAATTTATTCAACAACAATATAAAAACAAAACAAGAAAATAATAATTTATTTAAGCTAAATGAAATTATTTCTGAGCTAACAAAACGAGTTACACCTAAGTTTTATATGTATGAAATGAAGTGTATCAAACATGTTAATAATAGATCATTAAATATCCCAGTCTGTAATTATTATTCCACAGCAAATGTCCACATACAAATTCGGGCAAAATAAACCTTATTTGCTGTCATCATATTATATAGATTCTTTTTTAAACACTTTCATAAAACAATAAAATAATTAAAGCATAAAACCAGTTTTTTGGATCTCAATATAAAGTTTATTCTAAAATGCTATCCAACTATTCCGCCTCGATATTAACGCAAATATCCAAATCTGCAGAGCTCTGAACACCGATGAAAACCAATTAAGCTTAAGTGTATGTTTATCTCATGAAGAGAGGAAAACCAACCTTTAAAGCAGTAAAGTTGCCGCATATGTACAGGGCAGAGCGTGCTCGTGTGAGAGCCACATTTAACCGTGACGTGTCGTTGAGAAATCCCACGCCTTCTGTTCGGACGCAAGACATGATAACTACATCTCGCTCTTGTCCTTGTACACTGTCAATTGTGTCACACGTAATACCAAGACCAGGGTACCTGGAGAAAATGCAACTTTACATATAAGTTGTGTCAGGTAGTGCAAGCAAACACTATTTTTTATGGACATTTTAAAAATATTTTTCTTTAGCCCATTCCCTGGCGCACCTGTAGAACAGCTTTCTGCATGGGACTAAAACCTATTTTTTTACTCGTATTCTACTAATCGACAAATTTTCGTAAATAATTTATTTTCTTATTTTACTTTATTCATGACCATGGTATAGCAATGAACTGTAGATCCACCTACGAGGTTCAATATGAAGTATTTGGACCGGCTAAAAGTACAATTATTCATTGATAGATGGCATTAAAATAACTTATTGAAATTAAACGTTAAATCACGCTCGCTCCAGGGAACGTTTACCAAACAAAGAAGTTGTTCAACACCCGTGCCAGGGGAAGGGTTATTGCAGTTTTTCAAGGCTCTTAACTTTAATGGGGGTTTAGAGCAACTGGGGTTGCACTTAAAATTAACGCTAATGCCCTCATAATTTGCCCGATTTCAAACCACATGAAGACAAAATTTTCAATTCAAAATCATATCTAGGATCCAGTTATTATAAGGGAAGGATTGAGGAAGTGGGGTGTCCAAGCACTTAAACATACTTTTAATAATGTAGGCTTGTACCTAAAATTCAAATTTGGGGAATTACACAGTGTGGTCAAGGGAAGGAGTGAAAGGAGCACTTACGCCTTTAGGGATATTGAAAAGAAGTTGGCTTAGTTATAAAATGAACAAAATAAAACATCAAACAACTGTACAACTCAAAAATTTAGATTTAATATCGTATTTATTACGAAGTTCAAAGATAAAATACTTACTCTTTGGCATTAAGAACGCAAAAGTTCATTGCCGCACTTAAAAAAGTACGCCACTTATCCCTATCTTGTGCCAGTATACCTCATTACACCCTATCTCTTTCAGGTACATTCTGATGCTATCCTCCCATCTGCGTTTAGGTCTTCCCAGTGATCTCTTCCAATTAGGTTCGCTAGTCAATAGTTTGAACACTGTTCTAGATTTTTCCATTCCTGATGCATGTCTTGCTCACCATAATCTGTGAGATTTGAATAGCTAACACTGTCTTGGATTGAGTACAGGATATGCAACTCACTCCACTCCTCATATATTCATCCCTTTTTTGACCAAATATCTTCCTATGTACCTGGTTTTCGAATACCCTAAGTTTCTTTTTGCCGTGCCAAGTTTTGTGGTATTGCTCTATAACCTCTAGATATCAATTTTGAACAAAATATAAGATCTGTGGCCAGAGTTAGACAGAATTGTAAAATTAACTTTTTTGAGTTTGTGTTCACATAAAATGTAGAAATTTGTCATTATCTAGCGATCAATTTTGTTTAACAATCACAATACTGTCTCCTAGTATGAGAAAGCAAAAACAAATTGTTAAAATTATTTATATCTAAAGAATTAAATTAGAATCATATATTTAAAAAGTTATAAAATCAAAAATTGCTTATTTTTAAATGATTAGAAAAAATTAAGTCATAATAAATTATTGGATTGAATTTTAAACTGTGATAGTAATTTAAAATTTAATTATGATTTAATTTAATGTTATCAAGGAAAGTTTAAAAAAAAGCATTCATGAAAAATGTTTGGATGTAAAGATTTAGCAATATTAAAAAAAAAAAAAAACTATTATTTCCTGTCTATCTGAAGTGCAGTTCTAGTGCTGACCTCTTAACAGAAAAAGAAATTAAGAGCATTAATGTGTACTTGATACTATTTTGCACCAAGCTATCTGTGTTCAGTACCTTTCTATATCTCTTTTACATAAGAGACTTCCTTTCCTCAACAAAACCAGTTTATTTAGTTGCAGACTGTGACACTTAAATGACCATCTGCTGCACAATTACAAATACAGATACACAATCCACATATTGTTCATATGTGAAGGGAAGAGTCAAACGAAATAAGCTATTGAACAGTTACCGGTACATACTTCTCTCGTAGTTTATTCTGTATTGTCTCTTTCTGCTGGTTGTAGGGCGTGATGATGCCAACAGACAATTTATGTTGTGAAACTGTATTCAAGGCAATTGATGCCACCTCCACCACAAAATCAGCTTCTCCGTCATTAGAATGGCCTCTATGATGGAATTAAAGCAAATTTTAGATTCAAAGCTTACAATTTTTTGAGTTTAATCATGCAGGGTGGAGTCCAAACAATTAGATGATTAATAATTCGAAATAAATACTTTGATTGAAAAGTAAATATCCACAAGCTAAATAAAAACAAACTACATAATACACATTTTCACTTTTTGAAGATAATGTCAGTCAGGTGAGCTCCAACAGGTATCAGGTAAACCTCAGAACGCTGTCTATCACGTTCCTCAGCAAAGATCATCTAATTGTTTCCGCCCCACCCTGTATTACCTTCATTAATAATAAAAACCTATTAGAAATTGGTTGAATCAACTGTTTCTAGAATCCAAATCTTCTATTTATTTATAAATATCGAATCTTTAGTTGGAATTTGAATCACAAATATGTTTTTTGTCTCCTCAATTTTAATTTCATTCAGATTTTTTAATTTTACTACCCAATGGGGTTATACTGATATGTCTTTATTACAATAACTTGTGGGGGATGAGGAGGTTGAATATAGGATTCTAACCTCAATATCAGTAGTAGTCTATTGCGAGACCTTAGATCTTGTGATCACCAAAGTGGGGCACATAAATTATTTGGTTGCTATTGAAAATATATATCATAACCAAATATAAACTTTTTGTTTTAAAACATTTTAGAGAACAAGTTAAACAAGTTAAAAGTAAGGAGTGGATATGAATTAAAAGTTAAGACTTGGAAATATTGTTTGAACAATATTTTTCTAAGTCTTTAACTTTTAATTTTTGTTTTATGGTAAATTAATTGTTTGGTGACTGGTTATAAGGTTTGTCCTAAAATTATGTAATATTAACTCAATAAGAAGACCGATAACCCTAAATTTAACTTAAAAGTAATAAAAATATATATTCGTTTTAATAATTCAGAACTTGAAATTTTTTAATCCTTAAATCTTGAACATCCTTAAGGATTCAAATAACTAATCCTTAGTTTTAATATTCAAATGATGTTATATAAAAAAAAGACTAGATTAAACACCTGCTAAGTCCTTGTCGATACTCGAGGCTCAGCACCAAGTAGGGCTTTAAGGGTGTGATTCTTTGATGATGCAGAAAGGGAGCGCAAGTGAGGCGGCCCTCATAGAAGTAGTAGTTGGGCCAACAGCAAATCTCTGGGTGCATACGAAACTGCTCATTCAGGAACATGACTGGATTGGATGGTAGCAAGCTTAGTGAACTGTTCAGTCGATCAAACATCGATATGGCATAGCCAAGATCCTTGGCTATCTGGAATGAAACAGCATTCAAACATAGCTGGAAATGGTGCAGTTATTTATGGATGGCTAGTAAAAAGAACCAAACAATTAGGCCTAAATAATGTAAATTTGTTTTATCACCATGTCTTACTACCTCTTCATAAGTATATATATTAATAATCACTATAATGAAGTAGGGATAAGGAAGGAAGCATTTTAGAGGTAATCTACCAGCAATTGTGTTCTAATAGAAATCCCCCATTTGTTTTCTAACTATTTTTACACAGTGAAAGGTAACGTCGAGATGAATAAAATTATGTATTTATTGGGCACCACTCCTAGGATCTAGGAGAAAATAATAATAATAATATATCTTTAACTTGGTTGACTTTGACAGAGGCACGATGACACTTTAATACTCAAGACCACTGGGTGTACAGCAATTTTAAGTGTGAACGGTTGGGTTCTATGATTTCAACCTTCGAGCTGAGCTCGTCATTGAAACTCAGAATCGAGATTGAAAGTTTTTTAGGCTTATCATTTTCATGCTTTTTCTTGATATACATACAAATCAATTTTTAAAAACGCAATGGTAAGTATAGGCTATTTAATTTAGATAATATTGACAGTTTGACAGTTTTACATATAAATCATTTGGTAACTTAAATTGTTAAAATCAATATCAAATTTCACATTAATAAGATAATAGATCTCTAAAACTACTTTTGAGCGGTAAACTATTATTATTATTATTATTAGCACCGCGTCTTACTACCCGTTCGGGTTATACGCACTTACGCTAATGTGTAATGGTAGGGTGATGAAGGACCTACAGTTTAACGTGGAATCCGAACCACGGTGGCGACCTGGCATTCCACACATTCACAAGATGTCTTGTCGGAGGTGTAGGTTGAGCGGTAAACTAATCCAATATTTTCATCCATTTTGCATTATCCTCAATTGAAGTTGCTTTGCCATGACAAATCAATGAAAATAAAAATAGTTAAATAGATCACTAAATACTTGAATAATCAATATTTTTACTATATTTACATGGTCCTTTTCTAGACTGCTGATGAATGATGATGGAAAGATCAATGTTCAAATCTCAAATGGATGTAGAGTGGTTTTCCAATCTCCCTCTAAACAAAAGTGGTTACACGTCCTCCTAAATATAACGTTCTTAATTCCTAATACTATTAGTGTAATTAGTGACTTAAGTGTGTAACCTGAAGAGAGAGTAAGACCTGGTGATGAAAAGAATACCAAATTGAGAATACATTTTGATTGTTTTTAAACTGAAGATATTTCAAACGTGTATTAATATGTTCAATTACAAAACTAACATTAGTTACGATTTGGTTAACCAGTTTAAAATCACTGTTTATCAATATTTTATAATAAAAGAAATTGATAAAACTAAAGAAAATGGAAAAATAAACTACTAAGAGTAAATTTGATAGAGAAATCCCACCTAGGGAAAGAGGTGTGCTTCTTAATCAAATTTACTCTTAGTAATTAATTTTTCTTTTTTCTTTAGTTTTATCAATTTCTTTTATTATAAAATTATCTAGCCATTGGGCAAACTCATTTTTAAACGTTTATCAATATTGCAATAAATAATTTACCCAACTTAACAGAGTGTCAAAAGAAAGCTACCTTGAATAATACATTAAATGTTCATACATTCATGATGATTGAGTTTGTAACTGAAATAAACTGAGAACTAATACCTATGTTGAACTTCCAGTGACTAATCAAGGAGGCGTCGTAAATGGGTTAGTAATGGGTAAACAGCGAAGCTCTATTGAAATACATTAGCGATGAGACTCAAGCTGCGGGTTGGTAGTCTAGATTTTACTCGAGTCACTTTTGGGTATAATTTGAGTAGCTTTGTGGGTGAAAGTTAGTCTTTTGCATCAGTAAAAATCTCATGGATAGTTATTATAATGACCTCTTATTAATGGGCTGGCTGAGATAATTTCTCCTTCTTATATAATTATTGGTTAATAATAGGCTTTTTGAATATGGTTCAGATAAATAAACATTTAGCAAGTAGAATTACATGAATGAATAGTATGATGTAAAATTTGCCATAAAGAAGAAAGCAAGCAAACCCTGATTTAAAATCCACAGAAAAACATTACATAAAGGTTAATGACCAAGTGAAGTACTTGACCAAGGTAAGGTTATGACAACACTTTACTTTAATGACAAACAATACCTAGTTTACAACAAACCTTTGAGTGAACGGTGGCTTGCAATTGATTGGTGTCACCAACCAACACCAGGTTTTTAACATTATGTAGCAAAGGGACCAGGATATCTGGTTCACAGCACTTGGAAGATTCATCTATTATGCAACACGTGAATGATGGCCTTGGGGTATTGCTGTACAAATAATGCAGAGTACAACAAAAATAAGTAATATTGCATCACAAGTATAAACACAATTTTATAACAAAGAAAATGAAGAAACATTAAAAATTTAGAGGAAACCTAAACAAATTCTTGATAAATTCAAATTTATAGGTTTTAGTAAAAATAAGAAAATGGTTTAGTTAGAAAGTTATCTAAAAAACATAGGGGTGTGCGAGTATTCGAAAATTCGAGTTTAAGTTAAGTTCTAGTAGCTGCTTGAAGGTGAGAATGTTACGAAACTTGAAAAATTTGAATACTTGGAATTTTCTATCTTTTTCTTAAAAGTTCCTTATTTAATTAACTTTATTCAATTTTAAGATATCATTACATAGCAAAGAGATTCCCTTACTATTACCTTTTTTCTAAATTCAAACAAAATTGTACAAATATTAAATTTATTTGAAAACTCAAATTTGTATGATTATCAATTTTTTCACAAAAAAAAATGTAATTCAAAAATAAATTATGTTTGTACTTATTTATGGCTTACGCATGGCTCTATTACAGAAATTAAACTTGAAATATTTCTTGTAGAAAAAATTTCCCTAAACTCTTATAACTTAAAAAAAATCGATTTCATTCAAATTCTATTCGACCTCGACTCAAAATGACAAATGTGTACTCGCAAAGCCCTAATAAAAGTAAAGATTAAAATTAATAAAAAATATTAGTTCTATTCCTTGGTTGATTTGAATCAGAGTTAGCTTGTTACACAATAGATGTAAGTAATGAAACATGTATAGGTTGTCGTGAATGTCATTAGCGGAGGAGACAGGAAGTGCATGCTCCTCCTCCCCACCTTCATCTATAGTAATCATCTGATCTGATGGTACACTCTTAGTACCGTAAAAAAAAACATGAATTGTTTTATTATAGAGTTGGGTCGAATCCATTATTTTATGAATCCCAATCTACAATTTACCTTTGAATTCCAACTCTTGAATCAGAATCAAAATCTTGGAAAAAATCATGAACATAAGAGAAAATATAAATATAACAGAATAATAGAAAATAATGAGTAACTCAATGTTGACATTCTTTCTTATAATTCGTTCACTATAACATAAATATATTGGGTTAGTTGCTAAATTACTGGCCTGGGGCCTGGTTGTAAGTTAATGCTATTGTAATAATTATGAAAATTTAAAAACTAGATGTAAATATTAAAGGTTAAATAAATTGGAAGTGTTAAAAGTGTAAAAAAAAAACTAGGTTAAGGTAATGGGTAATAATTAAGGATGTCAAATTTGATTTATCATTACCTGCAGTTCCTACTTGTAATAAACCTATCTAAGGAAACACTCTTTTTCCTTTTTGAGGTATATTTTGATTTGGAAAAAATTTAATGCAAGAGGGATAAAAACACAATATGACGGTTAGATTGAAGAACACACTTCACATTTTACATTACTACCACTGGAGAAAGAGGTCATGGCTGCCTCTTGAAGAAAATCGATCTCCATCCTCCAATCCCTTACTCTAAGTTTCATTCTATCAGAACTCATCAGGAGGGAGTGTGAAATATGCAATGAAACTTCTTCAAAGAAGGAACTAAATAACACAAAAGGGGGAAAGAGGAAATGGGAAAATAATGATAGGACACTTAGGCTCATGTAAAAGATATGGGTAGCATAAAGGACAAAAATTAAATTTAGAAAAATGAAACCTGTAGTTTTAAGTCATTGTTAAGACTGAAGGTTTATATAGTTTAATAATACAATGACCAGGGTTCAAATCCTTGTCTGGGCATAATTTTTATATATTTACATAAACACTTAATCAGAATATCAACTAAAAGGACATATTTGTTTAAAACTTATGTTTTATGTTCACATTTGTCACTTTACTAATTTCTTACAAATTAATTGTTTTGGCTAAATATATGTATAAGGTTATATATATAGGTGGAAAGTATATGGTTTGAATAAGATATGCCACAAGCTGAAAATACTAATGGATGCAAAGTAGTGTGTGTGTATATATATATATATATATATATATGTATTGTTTAATTTTTAAGCTATCTACACTCATCATCAACTTTTTACAGCCTGTGAGTGGGTCAGTTTAGTAAAACGCCTCCAGCTTCCTCTATTATTCCACAATTCTTCCTCTTTTGATTGCTGAACTAATATATTATTATAATTATATGCGGTGATTATAGACTTTTAGTGGGTTGAAAATACAGATCAAAAAACCCTCTTATCTTTTGTTCTCTCTCTCTCTTTTTTCTGTCACCTAAGCACTATTAATCTCTCTAAATTATTTCTATTTTTAACACCCCGAAAAGTATTTTTTTTTTGTCAATGTTTCTACCTACTTCTACAGCTTATTATGTATGTTATTTTATATATGTTACTGTATGTGTTAGTATAGTAAACAAGATACAGTAAAACCTTGGATTGCGAGCGTAATTCGTTTCGTAAACGTGCTTGTAATACAAAGCACTCGCATATCAAAGCGAATTCTCCCCATAAGAAATAATGGGAACTCAGATGATGCGTTCCACAACCCAAAAATATCTAATCTAAAAATGATTAAAACAAAATACTTTTTTTTTACCTTTTTTTATTTTCGTGATTTAAATGTAATTGTAATGTAATCAAATTAATTAATTAAATTTAATCGTTGCTGGTGTGAGGTAGACAAGAGAGAGGGGAGGAGGAGGTGGGTTATTGTTTAGGACGACGTTCACTGTCACTAACGGAATCACTGTTATCCTTTGGCTCACTGGAATCTTTTTCTTTTTGTGCGACTTTAACAAGGAACCTATCCAATGACACTTGCTTTTGCCTCCTTTTAAGGATTTTATGGAAATGTGACATTGCATTGTCGTTAAACAGATTCATCGCTCGCACTGCTACAGCCTTATTCGGGTGGTGCTTTTCTACAAAATACTGCACTGTTTCCCACATTTTACACATCTTCCTAATCTCATTTGAAGTGAGGGATTCCTTTATCTTTTTCTTCTCCTCCTCCTCAGATGAGATCTCCATAACTTCTTGTAGTTGCTCGCGATGCAGATCCATCAGTTCGTCGGTGGTCAGCTCCTGGACATGTTCCTCCACAAGCTCTTGAATGTCGTCCTCATTCACCTCCAGTCCCATGGTCTTCCCCAAGGACACGATTTCATCAACAACTGGTGGCTCCTGTTCATGAGCAAACACCTCGACGCAATCAGACCACAGTTTTCTCCAAGCGGAATTGAGGGTTCTCTTGGTGATCCCATCCCAGGCCTTATCGATGATCTTGAGGCAGTTTACGATGTGAAAATGGTTTTTCCAAAACTCTCGGAGGGTAAGGTTGGTTCCTTCGGTCACCTCGAAGCATCGCTGAAATAGTGCTTTGGTGTAAAGCTTTTTAAAGTTTGAAATGACCTGCTGATCCATGGGCTGGATTAATGGAGTGGTGTTAGGAGGAAGGAACTTGACCTTAATGAATTTGAATTCCTCCAGTAAGTCATCCTCAAGGCCAGGAGGATGAGCAGGTGCATTATCCATAACCAGCAAGACTTTGAGTGGCAAACTCTTTTCTGAAAGGTATTTCTTCACTGCAGGACCGAATACCTCGTTGATCCACTCAACGAACAAGATACGAGTGACCCAAGCCTTTCTGTTGGACCTCCACATAACGTTTAACTGGCTCTTCTGTACCTTGCATTTCTTGAAGGCTCGTGGATTCTCTGAATGATACACGAGAAGGGGCTTGACTTTAAAATCACCGCTTGCATTAGCACACAACAAGAGGGTGAGACGGTCTTTCATGGGCTTGTGACCGGGCATTGTATTCTCTTCTGCTGTAATGTAGGTCCTCTTTGGCATCTTTTTCCAAAATAGCCCCGTCTCATCGCAGTTAAAAACTTGCTGTGGCAGGTAACACTCGGAAACCATGAGCTTCTGGAACTCGGCAACAAATGCCTCAGCTGCCATAGCGTCCGAACTCGCACCCTCTCCGTGCCTCAAAACACTATGGATACCACTTCTTCTCTTAAAGTTATCAAACCATCCCCTGCTCGCCTTGAAGCCTTCTTCGCTTTCTGTCGACGTACCTGGCAGTTTACTTACGAGGTCGGCATACAAGGTCTTTGCCTTCTCGCAGATAAAGTTCTCGGTCACAGTATCACCTGCTAGTTGCTTCTCGTTTAACCACACGAGAAGCAACTTTTCTACATCTTCGAGAACGCGTGGCCGTTGCTTTGATACTCTCGTGACTCCTTTTGCTGCATCTAGCCCCCTTATTTCTTATTTCTTCTTTAATACTGTACAAATCGTCGACGTAGACTTGTTATAAAATCTTGCAATGTCAGATACTCGCATACCTCGTTCGTGCTTCTCGATGATTTCCTTCTTAACTTCCACCGTAATCATCTCCTTCTTCTCACGACCTACCTTTTCAACCTTTTTTTTCATGGGGGCCATTGTTGCAGTACAGTTAATAAAGAACAGTCACTACACTTGGACAAAAATTAAAAAATGCTTTACTACCCACAAACACGTGGTCACAATACTAAAGTAAACAGTACTGTATACGCTTGCACGGATTTTGACTATATCCTACGAGTGAGGCACACCGACTAAGACCAAGAATAGGAGTCGATTACCAACATTCCCGCAGCCAGAGAGAGAAGGAGAGAGGTAGAGATAACAAAAACATCTGCTTAGTTGTGATCACGTGACGCTCGGCAGACAAAGCGTAACCATAGTACTACTCGTATTGCAAGACATAGCTCGTTTATCAAGTTAAAATCTATTTAAAATGTTTGCTCGTCTTACAAAACACTCGCAGACCAAGTTACTCGCAATCTAAGGTTTTACTGTATAATGTGACTGTTATGACACTTACTAAGCCCTAGTGCTTTCTTCCATGTCCATGTTAAAACAAGAGCCAAGTGTTGTTGCTACAATCTCAGCTTTTTCTAAGACCACCAAGCGTGATTCCTTCATCTGACGTCGATCTAAGGGTGCAGCAGTTTTTCCCTAAAGCATTACAAACCATAATTAAATCACTACTATGAGCAATAAATAAATTAAAATACTTTAAAATAATGTAATGCAGATTATAGAGAACGGAGACAGCCTGGAAAGATAGATGGGGTGAACCTTGATAGAAACTATTAACTCCTTCAATATTCTTGCTCACATTTAAACATTGCATAGGTTAAAATTTTCAAACCTATTCCTTTATTGAAATATGAAGAAATTCATCAAGTGAAAGTTACATTTGAAAAGTTTGAAGCAAAGTTTATTTTACTAATCCAAATATCCAATTTACCTTTGAATCCAGGGCTTATACTTCATATTCAGGTCTATTTAAGGGACTTTCAAGTCAATAAAAGGGACCAAAATAGATACCTCATAAAACATTTATGGGAACAACAAAAATGTAGCACAAAAAAACGAGTGAACATTTAGTCAATAGTAAAAATAATAGATTTCTATTCCCACTAACATGTTTTAGTCTAATTCCAAAATCATATTTTGATAATTGTAAATAAATCAAATTCAGAGAAAACACTCTGAGAATATGTATAAACAATCAAGGTTTTGATAGCAACCATAAAAATCTGGAGAAGTTTGTTGCCTCCCATACTAACACTCACAATAAATATTTAGACTCGTGCTATACAATCAGATTAGTCAAGAGAATCTCTCACAGTAAACCCAACTATTCTCAGCAAAGATAATGGGAATAAGCCCATTAGGGCCCATCCTTAAATTACATAAGGGTTTAGAGGAGTGAGGGGTTCAGTATTTTCTTACCCTTTCATACTTATGAGATGAAGGGGCTGGGGCAGTGGTGGAAGGGGGAGGGGAGAGTCAGAATTCATCTTGCTTTAAGGTTTTTTTAAATCAATGTTTAAGTAAAAAATTAAAATAATCTAATTTATCAAATAGTAAAAAATTACATTAAGATAGAGGGTAGGGGCAGAAAGCTTACAATTCCTTCTAGGTAGGGGAGGAGGTGTTTGAAATCATTAAACAAAGACTTACGTAATTTAAGGAATTCAGTGAATAAATAAATCCAAACTAACACCCTGTATAAACTTAGTTAAGTTAAATTTTTTAACTTCCTATGCATACTGTATATTTACCAATCAAACTAATAAGTACTATCAACCTGTTTGGCAGAATTTAAAGCTTCAGTTAGTCTCAAATTTTTCAATGTGTATGAGTTGAATTTTCTATTAGGTAAACTTGTTTGAAGTTTCAAAATTTTGATTACAAATCTGAATATAAGATTTGTATTTGATTTGAAATCCCAAATCTTTATGTTTGTATTAAAAATTGCAAACCTATATACATTCCCAGATCCAAATTTATTTGATTCAAAATGTGAATCTTTAAGTCATACTTTTGAAAAATACAGGTTTTAGAGAAAATAACATTGATTCATAATTAAAATATAACTAAGAAATTATTAATAACATTTAAGATACAGGCTGAATTTTAACAGTATTTGGTAGTTACTAAAGTTGAAACAACCATTTTAACATATTCATACATCAAGTCATGTGATCTGCATCTGTCACTTTTGAACTTTTGATGTATATTATCAATATCTATAAAATAACACAAATATTATTGAGAGCTGTTAACAATGTTAGCCACAAAAAAAAAAAGTTTGAATTTTCTTAACTGTTCTTCAAATCAAAATTATGAATATATATATATATATATAAATTTTTAAATCAAATAATATTTCATTCTGATTTTATTTGAAACATTTTCATAATACACTATTTGATTCGAATTCAATTTGAAAATTTTCCAACACATGATTTTCGATCCAAAGATTAACATTTGATTTAAAATTATTGAAATTGAAAACCTTGTATTTGCATAAGCCCGGGTGGCTCTTTTTCTTATCACTTACGTTTAATTATTTTACAGTGTTTTTAAAATGTTATCATAACTAAATTGTCCTGTATGATTTAATTTAATTAAAGAGTGTTGTACTGGCCAAATGGACAAACACATATTGATCGTAGCACAACTAGTCAATGTTGGAATTATGCTTAGAGAATATATATGTATCAGGAATTGGTCAAATGAACAAAAGTTAGTACCGTGGTTCGAATTCCACATTAAACTGTAGGTCCTTCATTTCATCTCACAATCACCCTACCATTACACATTAGCGTAAGTGCGTATAACCCGAACGGGTAGTAAGACGTGGTGCTAATAATAATAATAATAATAATAATAATAATAATAATAATAATAATAATAATAATAATAATAATAATAATAATAATAATAATAACAACAACAACAACAACAACAACAACAACAAAAGTTAGTCTTGAATATATTGTGGCAATTCAAAAAATTAAACATTGATATAATCACTCAGATAATTTATATAATAAAGGAGGACAAATTAATGATTCACTGTTTATTTCATAGTGATGCTTTTGAGGTACAGGTTATTTTAGAGCATCCATTGTCTTTTAAGGAATTTTTGTTATAATATCATGAAAATTATTTATCTTGTAGATTATTAATATAAACATTTGATGTAGTTTATTGTGTATTAACAAATTTGAGTTTTTAGAGGCTTATTTTAATACTATATTCTTTAGACAAAACTTAAGTAGTGACCACATGTTGACCAACACACTGGAGAAGCTGAAAATACCCATGTATCGAAGTTGTAAGTTTCTGGAACCTGCTTATTAAGAAGATGCAACGTTGTTTATATATGTTACTTACTAGCATACGTCTTCAAACTCATACTAGGCATCGCCGTTAAGGTTAGGTTCTCTGGCACTTGGTCACATTTTAGTCTGACTTTAATGGGATATTTACATTATCTTATAACTTCTTCGTCTTGAATAGATTATGTAGTTTATGTTAAGTAACTTTTAATGTCTCTTTGTTTACCATGTTACATACACATGCACATTAGTTTTTAGAAAGTCAAAAAAGTATATGTTAACATTGTCACTTCCCACACAATGATCTCATTCTTATTCCC
The DNA here is from genome assembly GCA_902151445.1 of Timema monikensis. Lineage (NCBI taxonomy): Eukaryota > Metazoa > Arthropoda > Insecta > Phasmatodea > Timematidae > Timema > Timema monikensis. The sequence continues at coordinate 70,601 of CABFVZ010001983.1, read as the reverse complement.
ACTATTATAGCATTGAGGTTTTTGCTATACAACACATTTTAAAGTATTATTACTTTGCTTGGATTATTTATAATAAACAGTTCACTTAAATTACACTCAGTACTAGAGAGTAAGCCTGTATACTATACAACTAAAAACCATATATTTCTTTCAGTAGGGTTAATCTAGTTTGACAGCAGTTAATCTTACAACTTAAAGGTGAAATAATTACACAGTATTACAATCTGATACTTTAAAAATTACTTCTGTAGTCCATTTAATTGCAATGCTCATTTTACTACTCTATAATATTATTTTATTTTATTACTCTTCAATGTTTGTCTGTAGCCTATTGTTTCCCTTCTTAATTTAATACAATTGTGAATTCATAATTGTGTAGGTATTATTGACCAAAACACACTAAAACACGACCACTTGAATTTATTCTGATTATAAAGTAAATCTAGTGAATTGTGTTACTAATTTCTTGATTCTATAAAGAGCAATTGGATGGAAAAGGACATAAATATAAACAAATAATATAAAATGAGAAAAATAATTTATTCTAGTGAATGACTATACAAATTACAAGAATGATAATGTAAGTGTGCGCACAGACATAATCATGCCCAGTCTCCTCTAACACCAACATGTATAGTTTGGTCTGGATTGTTGAAATCAAAGAGTAAAGTTAATATATATACTTTTTTTTTTAGCAATTGAGAATTAATGTGACCAAAATGAGAATTGAGTAAAGTAAATCCTACCATTGGGGGGGAAGTTAATTGTTTTAAACTTATATTTTTTTAAGATTCAAGATATCCACATAAAACGATTTGGGTTTAAAATAAGTGGATTTGGTTCATTTTAACACATTATGAGATTTGTTTTATAAATGCTCTCTTATTATTGAAAAAAATGAGGTGTAGAACAATCGCCCTAAAAAACCGATATAAATGGCGACTCACCTCAGACATATTTTTTATTTGAGCCATTTTCTTGATCATTTCATCGATTTTCATTTTTGTAGCATCTGTGCTTTTCCCAGAATCTTTGAGGGTATTATATTTCATTCCCATAGACACTATCCTTGCTTCTAAGTGATTAAGCTGTAAAAATCCAAACATGAGTACTGTGGCACAATATTGGTTGTCAGAAGATGGCTGGCTCTACCCTCACAAAAACCACAAAAAAGTTTATTTACAAGTTGTACAAAAGAATACAGTCACCAAATTGACATATTTAATATACATAGTTACATAATGTAAGTTACATAAAATACTAGATACATGGAAAGTTATCAAGGTAAGACACATTAATATTATGTACATGATTTAAAGTTGAACAGGCTGATTTTATTACTATCAAATTGATTTGGATTAACTTTATCCATACCACCTTTCTCTTCCTTAATCCTTATATTAATACAATGATAACATTTTAGCTAACTGTTCTAACTAAAGTAACATTGTTAGTCATGTATATATTCATACAAGTGACAACTAAACAACATTATAACAGAATGAGATCAAAATAATAATCCAAACATTGTAGCACTATTACCTTAAAAAGTGAAAAGGGGTTTCCCCTAAAGATCAATTTGATGTGTAGCGTTATGATTGACAAGCTAACATTAAAATATACATATATATGTATATGTTTGTTAATTAACTAGACTTTTAAGTTATGAACTCAGTATTAGTTAAGAATAGTTGGCTTAGGTACTTATTTCAGGGTTGCCACTAATTTTATACTTTAAAATTCTCTGACATTTCCAGGTTTTCCAGACAAAAATATATTAGCTCCAGCAACTCAATATGTGGCAAGAATGAGAAAGGTAGCTCAGAATAAATGCATACACATTAGCATGGAGAGAGAATGGGTAAACCAGCCCAAGTGCACCTAACTGGAATTTTAACCTCAACTTTCCGGTCATTACATGCAATGCAAGTAGTCCATGCCCCAACTTCATATTAATAATAATCACATTTACTAAAGATAAGAAAACTTATAGGGCCTGGGCCTATCATAAATAAATACATTTATCTTTTTATTTGAAGCTTGTTTTTGAAGTATGGATGCACTGCTTTTCACACATTAACACAAAACATTTTATTTCTAATTGTTAGTCGTGGATGGTTGAGAGGTAGTCTATCTTGTTACTTAATGTAGGTTAATTATTATTTTACAGTTTTAAAAAGAAAACTAAGATAACACAATTGGGTTGTGGAGACTGTGCGAATTTGATCTTCCAGTAGCTCTACTTCTTTTTTAACCTCTTACCATATTTTTCCTTTCTTAATTTTTAAGTCTTTTAACAAATCACAAGCCTTCTTTTCTTTGTTTGCTTCTCGTTGTTCTAAATTTAGCAATCTTTGTTAATCTAATGGTTCCACATAAAATCTGTTTGCATTTCTAACTGCATGTATTATTTTTTGGTTAATTTCCACTTTGTCCAGACCCCTAGTTTTTTCAAAACAAATACGCATTATTTTAGAATTGAGAAACACTAAAAGAAATCTGTATTTGATTGAGCATGCAGAAAGGTTCACTAAACTGAAATGGTGAATTTGCCATGCTTTTGATGTGTTAAATAAACAATTTCGCTATAACGCCGTAACATAATAATTAATTAAAACATTATTTAAAAAAATTAAGTTACAAATTATATAAAAAATAACGATAAATCGCTGTTTGTCACTATTTTGGAACTAAGAACACAAAATATCAAATATATGCATGCGTGTTACATGTCATATCAAAGGCTGTTTATGTTTAGACCCTGTCTCAGAACTAGAAAGGTGGCCACGGCGCATATGCTGATGTTTACACACACGCAGATGTTCTTGGATTATGTAATGCAGCAATATGGAAATAGCCTTCACTGTGAAGTTCACATATTACAATCTCAATTTTTATTAATTAATATGCAGAAAAACATTATTGTAAAAATAGGTTTTTAGCAAAATAGTTAAACACTTTAAAAATTTGACTTTATATTTTAAAGTTCCGATCATTTTTGATAAATTTCCTGACATTTCCCTGTTTTCCAGACAGGTGACAGCTCTGTTATTTACTTTGGCTATTATACAATTGGAATAATATTAAAAGTAAAATAATATAAACAAAATAAGTTAGAGTCTGCACCCTCATATTTTTAACTATGAGTCAAACTCTAGCGAGCTTCTGAGTATAAAGTCAAGATTGTATCCAAAGAATAAATCATTTTAATGCTCAACCATTTAAACAAAGATCAAGAGATTGTTAAAGTTTAGAAAAAATATGTTTAAAACAAAAATATGACTCATATATAAAATAAAATATAGCTTACCATTAATATTTTTACAATAAAAAGAACATATGCCATAAAAAAACATCCAGATAAAGAGAGAGAAGAGTAAACAATGAGTGTTCCATCACCAGATATAAAATACAGTAAAAAATTGGTCTTATATACAAAAAACTCAAATTTACCAAGGATATAAAGCTATCAAGTTTGAATCCAAGCATCTATTAAGGGTTTAAACTTGAGCTAAGAATTTAAGTACCATACTTGCGGACCTCTAGTATTGAGCTAAGTATCTATTAAAATTGTCTTACAACAACAAAAATAATATTTTGCTTTGGTTTACCGTAGCTCAAAGCTAACGAAAAAGTGGCAACAGACTACCAGATTCAATAAACAATGAAATGAGGGGATATATATGAACAAGGCTTAAAATATACTTACCAGAAAAGTAAAAGTTCAAATATTGTATACCAGTAGAAGTAGCTGGCATTGAACAGGGTAACTTACTTAATGAATTGCGTGGTTACCCTGGACAACACTTTTATTGCTTTAAACAGACAGGAAAAAAACTCTTAATTTTATTTCTTTCGACCTAGTTTTTAATTTAAAAAAAATCAAAAATTTATAATTCTAGAAATGAACAAGGGCTACAAATTTTAAAATTTAAGCCCCATTTGCATGCGGTAGATATCGTGCAACACACACACACACGACAGACAAACAAACACTTCATTTTATTAATATAGATTAAAGACATGTATTTTGTGAAATACAAATGTATTGTTGAACGTAATTACAAATGAAGTTATGAAAAGTTAGGTACATAACGTTTAGAAATCCAAATTAGCATTTATTTTTAATCTAAAGATAATTTTAGCCTTGGACTCAACCATGGTCATTAATGTTGGGTCCCTGGACACTAAATAGATGACCAACCACCGCTATGAAACTTAAGTTTGAATTTTGGTGAAGTGAAAAAAAAAAGTTAATCTTGATGTGGTGCATAAGGGGCAGAGGTACAGAGAGGTGGGGGCCAGTTAGAGTAATTTGGTGTTAGCTTTAAATACAGTTTAAGCATTATTCTTTTAGCACCACATCTAAATACCCATTCAGTTTATACGCCTATGTACTAAATACAATAATATTTTAGATATTAAGAAGGTTAAATTTAGAGGATGTGTACCCACATTTGTGTGATGGGAGATTGGAAAACCATTTAGTAAAAACCCACCCTCTGTAAACCCTGATCTCCTCCTCTTTGGCAGTCTAGTATATTGCGAGTATGGCGCCTTAGACTATTCAGCCACCAAAGCAGATTCCAAGCATTAATAATCACACACACACACACAGTGTTTACATATGTAAATGTTTCATTAAATGAAGCCGTGTTGTCAGAGCATTTCAACTAATATTACCAATTTCATTTAATCACAAAAAATATATTAGTTTATAGATTATAATATGTTTTAATTGATATTTTTGTAGGAATGGTGCCAATTAATAGAGAGATTATTTATAGTTTAAAGCATACTTGTAAATCTTAATACAATCTTGATATAATACAAGTTAAAATAAATAAATAATAAATATAACTTTTTACTTGCTTTTTGATTACTTTTTTAAAGATCGGATTCCTTTCTCAGAAAATAATTTAATAGCTTAGTTAATATAGTTGGGTGTTATATAAATCCACTTATTGCTGTACATCACAAAATATGGCATGGCTTTAGGTAAACAAATTTTAAATATTTCAGATTACTCAAGAAATATAATAAAAGCCACAAAACATTGACCACAAATTTTGATTTTATTTTTAAAACATGGTTAAGAATTTAAGGAATTGATACAATATGTCACTTATCTAGTTAGTGATCTCGGTACTTAACTGTAGCTTAAAACAGTGATTTTCAATCTTTTCCTTAAAATTCACTAAAATGATGCAAAAAATCTCATTCTACACAAGGGCAGATACCTTTAGCCTATAAAAAAACTTTCAATCTGTGAACTATGGTCTCAGTTCTTGTTTCATTTATATTTGTAATGTGTTTTTCATAACTTCAAATTAAATTTTCTCATTAAATTGACTAAATAACAATTGGTTATGGGACACCAACCCAATGGTTGAAAAATGCTGCTTATATATGCATGTGTTTCCCTTCAAAGTTTCTAATTTGAGCGTCGATGAGGAATATTAGTGGTATTTAATGTACACTTCGTTCACCCTGAAAGGTAGCAGTGTGACCTTGATGAATTATACTATGACCTTATCTTATAAGTTGTGCCATGGTGGGACCATAAAGGTTAGCTTGCTACCTCTCAGAGTAAACAAAGGATAGAAATGTGTTTTATTACTAAGTACTGCTTATGAGGCTTAACATGGAGCTGTTAAGATTGTGCAGTGGCAAAACAGCATGTACACATGTGCAGGCTATTTCAAGGACAAGCCAACACTATCAGTAACGTGAGCAACCGTTTGGTGCTGTCTTTTCTTCTTCTTTTTTTTAGAAATTAAAAATGACATTATCTCTATAGGTAGTTGCACTTATAAAAGGTTTGACTATTTCATTTTGTCAACCATTTTGGCTTGAAATTTAATTTTTATTATTATAGTTTATTTATGTCCATCTATATTTAAAAAAGTTTATGAAGCAGAGTCTGCTGTGAAGATTATAAACTATTTCTATATGTAAAATTTGTTGCAAATCATCTAAGGGGGTGATTATAGACCACAATACAAACAAAATTCAGCCTATAAAACACAAATTGCATTTTAAAATACGAGTATTATTAATAATTTACGAGAAAATTTTTATTTTATGTATAAATAACTTTATTGTTTTATTTGGTGAACTCAAAATTATGTAATGGTGATTTCTATGAGTTTAAAACAAGTTTTGGCGCTTATAAAATGGATTTTTCAAACATTTAGTGAAAAAACAATGAAAATTCAGTGCCCGTATTTATATAATCTCACAGGTAAATTATCAATAAGGATTGTGTATTTTATACCTTCTAAAAATTGTCACAGTTACAGATCCATTTCCTAATTGCTTTTGAAAAACATGACATACACAAAGTGTATGTCTTTGTGCACTCTCTTTATCCTGTATGGTTACTTTGATGGATTATCTTATCTTATAAGTAGATACATGCATGAGGTGGAGTTATTTTTCTCAAAAAGTGATGATATTAAAAGTTGAAAGCGATATTCATATTTATGTAAATATGAGTCAAACTAGAATTCAATAAAAAAAACTAGAATACAACTGTCTCAATTTTTCGTTCATATTGTGTATTTAACTATTTACTAACATATTCAGAGAAAAAAAAACGCACAAAACATTTCACACTTAGTAATACCAAACTCAATATCTCAATATAATTACCTCGAGTCTTACAAATAGCAATATCGAAATAATTTGATTATCAATTTAGGTTTATACCAAAAAATAATAACATCAAAACATGTTGTCATAGAAGACTAAACTACTATCAAATAAAGAGAAGGGAATAAAAATTAATAAGATATTATTTTGCCAAACATGACCACCTGTAGCAAGGTCCATATATATTAATGTCTTTACTTGAACCTAGTGTGGAATCTTTTAAAGGCTGAAAACAAAAAAAAATCGATCTATCGAAACTTAAGTATTGTAATGTGTAAAAGTAGAAATCGTGATTTTTAATGCTAACCCCAGAAAAAAAAAGCCTAAATATCCTGAAAATATTCATTGTTCCTGTGATCTGTTTTATATCTATAAAATAAAAAAAATTGATACTATCTGTATAAATGGTAGCACTGGTATAGCACTATTGCCAGTGTTACATTGAAAATTATATTTCATGAAGTGGTTTTTGCTGAATTACAAAGAAATTGTGTATATTAAAAATATTCGTGTTATTTGTGTGAAAACAATAGAATTCGTGTATCACAAATAAGAGTTTTGCAGTCCCTACTTATAAGATATACCATAGTGAAATAATACAAAGTAAGAATGCTGTCTTACAGGCTAAATGAATGGTACTATAGGGGAACAAACCCAATGTGTTTGTTTTATTTTAATATCTATGAAAGAATAAACAAGATGGATTTTTACATTTTAGAAAAAAAAAAGTTATGTTTAAACACATTTTCATACTTTCATTAAAAGTATCTTTTGTTGCTATCGTTATTGCCAAATGAACTCAATGTAGCCACACCATAAAATTATCAAGGCGAACAACTTTACCTTTAACTAGGACTACGGTTAATTATAATAGCTAACAAACAAATGCTATCCTTTAAGATGCCTCAAAACACTGCAGCAGTGTTAGTAATTTTTATATATATATATATAAAAAATGGACAAATAAAGAAGAGCCAACGAAGTAATTAGTGTATTGGTCTCGCATAAAATAAGAGCCTATCGTTTTGAAGGTGTTCTGCATACAAAAATATATGGTCTCGAATATAAAACAACCCTACAGTATAGCCAAAATTGAAGTAAACACTTAACATTGACCCTATGTACAAGGTAAAAACTTAATAAATTCATAGCATCATTATGATAAGTTTAATAGAATACAAAAACTACCCCAAGCTGCAAAGCCAAATTATAGTATACCTTATTAGTTGCCGCTAATATTCACTGCTAAACGCTTTTTGTGACTTTGAATAATTGAAGATCTGAATTGAGGATTATCAATATTATAGAATGAACGTGGATAACGTTATAGTGCCTCATGGCTAACTAGCTCTTTGCTGCACTCACAAATCTTTTTTATTAAAAAAAATTATAGAGAAAGAGAAATCAAATAAGTGATTGTGATTAATTTAAATTTAAATTTATTTGCCCTTTCTTGACTCAGTTAAAGACATTAACATACAGCATGGCTCGCCACTTTCTTAAAAAAGAAAAACTTCCAAGCAAACACCAACATGTTTGCCTTGGTAGATGTTAAAGATCACTGAAGAAAGCTAAGTATTTTCTTTGTTAATTTAAAGATAGACCTTAACCAACAGGTTTTGCCAACCTACAAATATTAGTACTAAAATCTAAAAAGTTACTAACCAGTAAAATAATGAACAAAATGGATATAAAATATAAGTATGGGAATTATTAAGATTTGTATAATTACAACTTTGACATTATTTTCTTTTTATGTAAAATTTATAAATGAATCTAATTACCTATTATATAAACCTAGTTATCTTTCATACCACCTAGAGTGTAATAACTTAATGTTTTATTGGGTATTCCTAGTTTTGTTTTTCACAGATATGTTCCCACACAAGTCTATCAATGTCTTGACATTTGCCCATATTAGACCCTCTGAATGTTTTTCTAGCTGTGCTGGCACTCCTAAGACTGTATTCATGTTCACACCAAAATTTTAGGCTAACCTCATAAACACCAAGCTTGTTATGTTATTTATTTACTAAGCCCCCCTATTGCTCTTTATTTAAAAATTATATCGTAGCTTATTATTCCCCTATTTATTTAAAATGCAAAGAAAGCCTTGTTTTCAACAGAATTACTCACTTGCCCATATGCCAAGGACAGTTTTTTAATATTCATAAAACAGCACAGAGCCTGCCACTGACCAACAATGACCAACTGAATTATTAGTTCAGTGACACTTCAGGGTGCAAATACTCACACTACTGCTTTGTTTTATCTTGCGCTTATTATTAGATGCATGCAGTTATTTCCACCCCTGCCCCCCACCAGTGCATTTACAACAATCTACAAAATATACTTTTGTAGCAATCTAATGATTTTATCAGTGAATAATGTTAGGCTCTGCATATTATACAATTACAATTTTCGGAAAGGTGTATTTAAGAGAAAAACATCACACTATATTCAGGCCAGTAAGGTAGAATCCCATTTACTTTGTGAAGACCATTGACTTTGAGAATATAGTGGAATAAAAACAACTTAGCAGTGTGTCTAAAATAAACTCAGTATGAACTCATTTTGAAGACTAATGAAGCCAAGAGAAAAGTGTAGGTTGTGTACTCACTGTTAGCTGAACAGTTTCTGTATCTTGAGCATCCTTAGTGTACTGCTGAGAGTGAGTCTTTGCCAGTTCATCCAGAGATATGCACCTCACCTGAGGGTGTATGGTATCCGGAGTACCTACACGCACCATCTTGAAACGACTACCGACTGTAAACAGTAATAAACGATATTCAAAGTGAACTTGAATTGAATATATAAAATATTCTCAAAGTCGAATTGAAGTTTGAATTTTATTTTAAATATATATATATATATATA
>CABFVZ010001983.1:37397-60261 GCA_902151445.1 Timema monikensis | reverse complement strand
CCCCCCCCTCCTCCTTAGATCACTCCACGTGGATACTCATGATAGGTAGGAAAAACCCATATGCCCAGAGGTCTGATAAGTTCAGAATGGTCAAAGTGGCGACGAAGATTTTCTTCTAGCTCACAGCAGTGTCAGTTCATTAAGTGATTGTATATATTACTTTGTTAGATGTGCATATATGTTCATTAATATGTCTTTGTATTGGACTCTGTGTAAATTATTTGCTATCGTTCAAACTATGTTTAATTTCTTATTGAATGATTTCAACAACAAAGTGGAAATATTTACCAAAGCGTAGCATAACTATAGTAAAAAAAAAAGTCTTTGTTCTCTTGTTAGGTGATGCTTTGTTAATTTGTAGAATTCACATATATTATTGGATGAAAATTTCCATATATAATATTTAGGTAAAATGCGAGATGAAGTATCATCTAGAACAACACAAAAATACTACCATGCATATGAAGAATTCCAGAAATAAAACAGGATTAAAACATTTTTTTTCCTAAAGTTAACGATGCAGATAAAACACAAGAGCAATTTTCTGCTGACTTAAGCTCTGCGATGGTAGCTGCAGTATTTCTTGGAAGAAGCGGGAGAATCCATATTTCAATGCTTTTCTCAACAAATATAACCAATATGAAGATCCCAGATGAATCAACTCAGAGGAAACACTACTTGCATTCAACCTATTTATCCTTAAGTTTTTACAATAGCAGTTTTTCTTCCTGACATTAAAAACATTTACTGAAATGTATTGATTTAAACTATTTAAAATAAACATTCTTTTTATTTCGTTTAAGACAGTTGAGAAGATCCGAGAAGATATTGGAGAATCATACTTCTATGCTTCTGTTGATGAAACCACTGGCATATGTAAAAAGTAATTTTGGAAATCATTCTGGAGCAATCACAGTATTAGAGGCGAGGGATTTGCCTCTTGTGAAAAATATGCAGATAATGCAGGTAATAGAAGAAAACCCGAATCAGGCTTCTGACTCGGTTGGCACAGCTATCGTAGACAAATTTAAGAGTATTGCAGCAAAACCTTGGGTGGAAAGTGATGGCAAGTATTGCGGACATCTTGGAAGGACAAATTTCATCACTCCCAGAAGTCAAGCTTAGCTCAACTGAGATAGCTTGTCTAAAGTTTTGCCCAATGACTTCATGTGATGTCGAGAGAAGTTTCTCACACTCTAAAAACATTTTGTCATACAATAGAACAAAGTTTACACCTGAAAATCTTGAGACATATTTGGTAATTAATTCTAATAGTAATTAATTTGTGTTTATGGAAATTGTATGCTGGATTTTAAGAATAAATAATAAAAGTTTTGAGTGTTTTGGTGTTTTTTTTTGCATTAATATGCCTATTTTTTTCTTTTTAGTGCCTATTAATGGCCTTTTTTACTTTATAATGCCTATTTATGTGCCTATTTTTGAAATTTTTAGTGCGTATTTGCCTGCCTTCAAAAATAATAATTTTAGTGCCTATAAATCCACCCCCTAGTAATGATATCTCCCCTTAAATGATTGAATTATATAATATAATAATATTTAGCACCGCGTCTTACTACTCGTTCAGGTTATACGCTTTAAGTACTAATTACGTTAATGGATTTAGGAATTGGGAAGGTTGAATTGGAAGAAGTGAACCCACATTTGCGTGGAGGGAGAGTGGAAAACCATCTAGGAAAAACCACCCCCAGTTCACCCGACCGAAATTCGAACCTCGATCTCCCCGTCCTTAGCAGTCGAGCTCAACATGACAAGCGCGTTAGCCAACTACGCCACCGAGGCAGGTCAAATGATTGAAGTAAATGCCTAAGAATAAACCAGTGACTTTAGACTTCATAACGCTTCCATTTAAATATGAATTTTGCTATTATGTAATAAATGATCCCAACAGTTCTAATTTAATTAGAAGAACTATTGTAGCACTAGGTACAAGTCATTAAAGTGTCTGGATGAGCCTTGAGTGGTAAAGGGTTCAGATCCCAGAAAATTTGATAGTGTGAGGCCTTGCCTAACTAATTTGATGACTGAGTTTGATTTCACAACGCGAGAGCCATGGCATACCATAATTTGTGCATTCACTTGTAAATCAAATATTATATTACATTATATTTCCAACAGGAGGGTCACCGGAAATGGTTTTGAATCCCAGAATTGTATATGTATTCATTTAATTTCCAATTAATCTTAAAAAATAAAATACTTTTCAATTAATGTGGTTTGTGGAGTCTCTTTTAGTTTGAATAAAACTTAACTCATTAGTTTATGTTCGACTATCAAGCATACTTTATTTTATTCTACAGGATTTTTTTTTGCCTGGTTGCTTAGTTTATTTTTGCATGTTCTATTTACTTTCTAAAAAAATATATTTTAGACTGTGCTCCTCATTGTTATAAAAAAAAATACACTTAGGGAAACCACTAAAAGTCTTACCTAGTGAATCCTGGATCAAATACACTTGAGGTTAGTTGTCAATTCTTACCTGGAGGACCCTGGATCAAATACACTCCCTGTCTTTCCCCACGACACACCGAGGCTAGTTGGAGGACCGTCCTCCTCTGAGCCTCGTTCAAGATATCCTAAACAAAACAATTACTAAACTGTACAGTGTACAAATATACCATAATCATTACATTGGTATATCAGTTTGAATTGCATACAATTATCATGAAGCTTATGAGGTTAACTGTTTCTGCATGAAGAGCATGATAAGTAGAATCTTATTTTTTAACTAATATATTATTTACCTAATTTATTAAGGTGCAATAAAAACAGTTGATTGTTATAAAATATGAAATGATATAATATTAGGATAATGGTAGAGCACAAATAAAAGTAAAAACACTATAACACATTAATATTTTGATGTGTTAGTGTGTTTACTTTTATTTGTGCTTTATCATTTTATTTACTACCAATTGTTTTTGCTCAATGCACTTTATTTCATACATGTTATAAAATATGAATATTTTCTAGAGTGGATCTACAATAAGTGCTAAATTAATGGTATTATTTGTTGAAGTTGTGTTTGATCAAAGCTTAATTTAGAATAGGCTGATAAATCGTCACATAATATCACTAAATATACTTATCAGGAACAAACAAAATTTTCTAATTTGCTAATTTGCCAATTTTTTAAAAGTTAACTCTCTATGCCAACAAAATATTCTCTTCTTTAACATATTATCAAACATAAAGATTTAGTAGCTGAAAAAATGTTTCCGTCTTAGCTTGCAGCCTTAGTCAATCTAGAACATGCAAGGATGACGTAAACCTAAGAACTTGTACTGTCAACTGTTCTGAGTCAACATTCACGTATTCATACCAAGTCATGTTTTAAAAAACATAGATTGTTTTGCCGATTAGCATAACAGAGTGTGTTGGCAAAACAAGTAACTTAAGGGAAACATCCCTCCTTTTTTGGTATATAATAGCGAGCGTTTAGACCTTTAGATGAGAGGGAGGCCAGAGAAGTGACTTGTTAGGAGGATACTTTGAAGTGCTTTATAGGTACTTAGTTTTACAGCAGCTTGTGGGGATAAAATGCTACAGCTAGAGTCATTGTTCAGTACAGAGAAGGATGCCCCAACCCATCTTGGAAGTCTTGAGTTAGACAACAAACTCGCAGCACTGGGTGGTCGGATATTTGACACCAGTTAGAGTTATAGCACCGAAGATACGCCAGGGCACGGAACTGCTTTGTAGGGACAATGATATAACAAGGACCCTTTTCTAAGATCTTTCAGTTAGTTCTAAAACCTAAATCACATTTATGCACTCGTGTCGTAATTAATCTATTTTAATAAACAAGATCAAAGCGAACCCCATAATTATTTGTCGCTGCCTACCCATTCCACTAAGCCATCCTGACAAGTAAGCCCACAGGAGGCGGAATAGTGACAATATCACGAGATACCTATAAAATGAAAATAATGACAGAATATTTAGCCCCTTTTTTTGGTTTCCAAATTGTTAGAATAAAAAAAAATCAGAATCAATTCAAACTCAAAGTTGAAAATAAAATCTCAGTGTCATTTGCTCTTGGACTATAAAATTAGTGATCTCAGCTCTTATAATACTGAAAGAGGAAATGCCATCCACATATAGGAGTTCAAATGGGTTAATGGAATTTACCTTTGCTACTAATGTCTCATTCACTTTTGGGTAGTTGATGTTCTGGGCACTTGGATTCAAAATATAATTGCATAGAGGTGAATTCTTTAAATTCTCCAGAGCTTGAAACACACGCAGGTACGGACGAATATGACAAATAACCTACAGAAAAAACACGAAAGTTAGAACAACTAAATGCATTCTTTAAACAAAATGGCAAACATTAATGCTGAGTTATAATACAGATACTGTTCAACTATTTGCTAATGATGAAGAAATCTAATGGGACTCGAAAATCACTTAACTTTGTGATAATTTTTTTTGTAGCATTCTGTGAACCTGAGGTTTTTCTGTTAAGTTTGTAGCACTTAGTATGACCTCATGTCCCATTTATTAGGTCTACAATACTGGACATTAATCAGACACCTTAGTTTAGTAAATAGTGTGTCTACTGAGTTAAGGGTCCTGGGTTTGATTCCTGGCGAGGCCGAAAAATGTATCATTGGTGAAATGTGGTATACCCATTCCCAGTGATGAATTAACGGCCGGGGATTGGGTCTTGTGCCTGCCCTAGTTTTAAGCTAGATTATAAGGCATATGAAGCTATGACAGGTCTAGCAAATCGGTAGTGGAAAATATATGACTCGAATAAAAAGCTGACCCAGGCCACAGACTGGAATCAGTAATAGTTGTAAAGTATAAACATTACCCTTAGCCTCATTGGATCATGTTTCCTTAATCTGATTTGCCTGTATTTGGTTTTTATCGTCAATGTCAACTTGTGTGTTGGTTCTGGTAGTCGATTATCTGAAAATGTAATAATTCTGAATTCATTAACATGATTAAATAAAATAAAGAATGATAATATTAATAATCTTCATACTGATTGTAATTTGATTACTCTTCGATAGTGTTAAACCAATATCCATGGATATTGGGAGGATACACTTTTAAAATGAATAAAATAGGTAAATAGCATGGTATTCTGTGGCATCAGGAACACGAAAGTTCAACATTGCAATAATTTTCCATTTTATTCTAATGCAAATAATAGTGCATTTACTTTAAATGTACCCTCCTTATCCTGCCCTTTCATATAGTAAGTGTGAGCTATTAAACTACTTTTGCAACCTACACACCAATCTAAATGATACTCTAATTTTTTGGTGGGAATTATAAAAATAAAACGGGCCTGCTTCTGGCTTAGAATGGTACAGGTGAACATATTTTCCAAGTAATTATAAAAAAACAACTAATTGTTTGAACACACACAAAGAGTTAGTTTGTATTAAATTTAATGGAGTTAGGAGTGTGAATGTTAGATTCTTTAAGAAAGCCTTTAAAGCTTAGTGAAATTAATTTTGCCAAAAGGTGTCATGACGTGTCAAAAATTTACATTTGATTTTTTCTTCGAGGACAAACATATTTACATTTATAGCATACTAAGGGTGAGGGTGGGGGGGAATATAAAAAAAATCCCGCATTCAAACCAAGAAAATTCCACAGAGATCAATCTAATCACACCCCAAGGTGTAGATGCTTTATTATTTACAGATTATACATAATGGTGAGAATATAGATTTTTGGTTTGTCTGAAGCAATACCAACAGTTGTTTTGGTGATAATATTTCCAGATAATTTTATAAAGCCAAATTGTTTTTCCAGTGAATGATATCGATCGTTTTTAGCCTAAATTAGTTTTTCCTTAATGGTTTACCACTCTCTACACAAATTCTGTGGGTACATTTCCCCTCAGATGTAGCCTCATTTTTATAGCATTAGGATGGTTAATATAAATGAATAGAGCCCTAAAAGGCTGTGAAGGTGGTAAAAGAAAGACAACCATAAGCGGTTTGTGGCTGCTCTAAGGGTGAGTTTATTTTCATAAACAAAACTAATGATGAGTAGTGCATAGCAGAGTGTGCAAAAGAAGTTGAAACTCATTATTTTCAACAAAAGTGTTAGTAATCAATATTTAATGGATAGTGGGAAAATTCATAATTTATGACTTAACTTTATTATGCATGGAGTTGAGCTTAGAAAATAAAGAATGAACATTATTTTTCTTGTGAACCCTTTAGTGAGTGAGGTAGTAGAGCAAAACCAATGTAAATATGAATAAAGAACAATATATTTAAATAAGAGATTATTCACTGTTTCATTATAAAATCTTGTGTTTTTATTATGAATTGTACACAATGCACTATTCATTTAGTTAGCGCTATTTATGAATATTAACCCAGACAAAGTTGTTAACACTTCAGAAGATCATGGTGATACTTTGAAAGGATCGTTCAACAATATAAAACAAAAAAACTGAAGCAATATGTTTGAAAACTTTGGAGCATTGCATCCAATTTCCCAATTTTATCTTTACAGTAATTAAATTGCTAAATGTAATGTTATATCCTATTATAATTGTATGTTTACATAATGTTAAATTAAAGTGGGTTGAGGTAGTATAAAGTATTCTATTTTTCAATTTAAGAGTCTTTAAAAACAATTTAGAAGAAGTAATACTAAACAACAAAAGTAACACAAGAACAAATATACATTTACAGAGACTTTTATGAACAATACTGTGATCATTCAACGTCTGCAAATTGGTTGCTGTCAAGTAACCAAAGGTATTGGTGAATCTACGCCCAGTCTCGGAACCATTTTCAAAGTCCAGGGACAGCTCCAATGCCACCAAATCTCCTGTACGAGGTATTTTAGTACCCTGTAACTCATGAGAGCTGTACAGAGCTGTAATAAAAAAGATGCATTACTATTAAGCAAAAAAATGTAAATACATAAGGGTGAACCTTTTATGAAGAACCTAATATTTATTATAATGTGTTAAGAAAGTTCCATTACTAATATAATGTATTTGTTCTTTTTGAGGTCTAAACTAACTATTCTTTCAGGTTGACTTCCTTTATTAGCCCTTAGATTACATTATTGTAGAGTTTCCACACTGTATTTATTTTTAAGCCATAAGGCAGTTCATTTTATAACTTTATTTTGCAATTCATTCATATAGGTCGGTACTTACAATGGCACTTTATTTCACTTAATTTGTTGACTTCCCCATTTGATGGAGTGCATGGCTCAAACGAGTCTACAGAAATAATGACAACTGGGTTCCTGTAAAATTGATGTGTTATATTAGAAGATAATTGCGAATAAAAATAGCATAAATTCTATTAACAAACAAAAACAATATTATTTTAGAAATGTAACTAAATATTTACCAAAAATTCTATGATTATTGGTATTGTATCATGTTATATGAAATGTTTGTTTTCACTAACCATGTTTAATTCTGTAATGATTTAAAAAATAATATGGAATTGAAATCTTTGCCATTGTGGCTTTTTGTTGTTAAGAGAAGAATAACCAATAAATTAATACATTTACTAAGGTACGTAGATTGTGAAAGAGCTTTAGTAGTATAATACATTATTATGCCTACCCCAAATAACAATCTAACCAACAAAAATGAAATTTTTCAGGAGGTAAAAAACACAAGCAATACAAATTCCTTCTTGTCTGGCAGGTTTTCATAGTTATCCCTCTCAGGATGGATAGAGATCTAACCCCCAAAGGCACACAAAAACACAATGATGTTATATTTATTTACCTTCACTATCCTATGATAGTACCATAGGATTTATATAGAACCTTTTTAATGGGGCAAAGTATAAATTTACTAAGCAGATTATGTTGCAAAACTTCTTGAGAACATACTTTACTTTATTATTAAAACACATATCAGGTTGACATATTATCAAAATCAAAATAATACAAAGTAGCCTACTATTATTAAAAGAACCTGGTCAACCTTTTAAAAGGCGTCGTGAATAAATCATACTTTTCTTAAACCTATTCTATTGATTATATAAAATGCCAATTTTTAAGAAACAAGCATGCTTTTAATCCTTGAAATATCAAATACAATCAATGTCAAAACAGTTTTGAATATTTAAAACATATTCAGAATTTGCACAAAGCATTAGCTGTTTATTCAGAAGATAGATTTATATAAAATGAATGGTATCCAGCTGGGATAAATTTCCACATGTCCAGAAGATCTTTCGTTTTCTCCTTTTTTACCAGAAGTGGTTCATTATAAAGGGAAGAAAGTGACAAGATGGACATTTGGATTGGGTTTTTATATCTGCCTTTCACTCCTCTGATTTTATTTTTTATGATAACAGAAATCAATGGCTGAAGTGTGTTATGACTGTCGATATCGTAATGAGCCCATATCATCTGATGAGAGCTGGGCTGATGTGATTTTAAATTCAGGATACTTCGTCAGTGATTTTTCAATAACTCTAAGATTGACGAAGTCTTCTTGGTCCATGTAATACACTAGAAATAGTTTGATGGCCGTGTGTGAACTACAACTTCAATCCACTGCCTGGGATGGTAAACTACACTTTCTTTCTTCTTCCTTTCGATCAGAGAAAAATCCCTATCACAGGATAGAAAGCTCTGGCCAGAAACTAAGAATTTCTGGTCTATCACTGTGAAATATCTATTCACAGTCAGGTAGTGATATAAAGAAACACATCGCCAGTTGTTATTTTGGCTGACACATCTGTCTAACCAAATCAATAGATATCTCATTTCTCCTGGTTTCAGTGGCTCAAAATGAAGAATGATATATTTCAGAAGACATGATGATACTTCCGCAGATCCCCTCTTGGCAGCTGATTCATCCTACATGTACATGTAAACCTTATCTGTTGCCATGTTGTGAACAGCTTGGTTATAAGTGGAAAGATGTATCTGATAGAAGATGGAGCAGTGTTGTAAAATTGGACAAAACAGCACTTGCTGCATATCAGAGCGTAATCTTTATTGTTTTTAGCACATTGTGTGTCTTCTTGCAGGGCTTTATATACAACTTCTGCTTTCATGTGATGTAGTGTGCTTTTATGTATAATTGCATTTTGTTTCTCTTAAGTAGCTGCTGACACAAGCTGCATGTACATCTCATCACAATAAGTACATGTATCAGACCTAGGTACACCAAACCTCAATTTAAAATCACCACGGAAAATGTCTCTGTACAAGCTAGGAGAACATTTTACTCCAGGATTGCTTTCTAGGAACAGAATGTACATTTTATTCACATTAAGATCTAAACTAAGGCAAAGGTTTTGGTGTCTAAAATAGTGACTTTCCTGTTTGGGCAAAGAATTAATATGATTCCTTATGATATCCTTAGTGCTGTCTTTGATGTCTATAGGTCTGTTTTGGTGTTTCCCCCTCTTGTCTGAAAGCTCTTTCCCATATTTAATCTTTTCCTGTAGGGTTTATATGCATCAATCAAAGTATTTTTACACAAACTATACTCTTTGTTATCAATAAACAGAAAATACTTGAATGTGCACTGTCGCCGTGAGATGCATTCTGGAATGTATCTCCTTTTGATACAGTGTTGAGTAATTAATCTCGACTGGCTCGAAAGCTTGTAAAATTCTGGAAATATCAAGAGTCTCGACTCTTTTGTCAAATTGTTGCAGTTGTACATGCACTTACAGACTCGAACCTGCACAGATACATTTTACAATATTTTAAGGAAGCTAAAAAATACAGAAAACATGTTGAGAGTCCCTCACTCTAAGCAAACCAAAGCTAATTAATTTTTGTATTTTAAAAAAGTTCATAACTTCACACAATACAATGCAACAAAAGAGATCTACTCTATCCAGCAACAAAACATATCACTGGCTATATGTAATCTCACATCTGGGTGATTTACCACACCTAAACAAAAATTAAATTATCTTTGTAACTAGTAATAAAGGTATCAAACAAAGACAATAAATAGCTAATTAAATAATATACAATTATTAAATATTTTTTTTTCTGACACCACATTTAGTAAACAATGGTTATAATCAGTATTCTATTCACTTCATTTGGTGGAAGTTTTTCAGTTTTTAAGACGCCCTTTTTTGTTTTATAAGGGTTTTCAGAATTCCTTGCTGCCTTTCTTAATGTGTCCTACCACTCTTTTATCCTTTGTCTTCTTCCCTTGTTCAACTGTTTATTCACACTATCTGTTAACACAATACTATCATCCTCCATCTTGATGTGGGTTAGCTCATTATTCTTAGTACAGCCAACTTTGAAAAGCCACCATTCCTTTACCTAACAATATATTTTCTGTTTGACCAGAGATTATAACGTCTGGTGAGGGATAGATCACTATTCCAACAAAATCTCAACATTAGAAAAAATGTGGGTTAGATCAATATTCGAGGTAGGCATTCTATTAGTGGAAATTAAAAGCATATGCAATAATAAACATATAAATTATTAAATTATGACAGTGTAATGGATGCATTTGTATCTTATAACAGCTTTTTACTGTGTATGCATCACAAAGAGGTCTTTTGAGAAGAAAAATATGTGGGAGCCATTTGGTGTTTTATCTAAATGTAGAACTATTTTATGGATTCTACTTCCATTTGAAGTTTTGACACTCTGTGGATTAAATATTTTTGTATTACAGAGGTTTTTTTTAATGTTGTAAAGTTATTTTAACACATAGAAGTAGATAAAACTATTGTTTGTGAATTGAAATTACATGTTAAATATTTATTGAGTACAAATCTTTGCCTATCATGCGTCCAAATGCTATGTGTATGAAGAGTGTGCACGTGTGTCTTGAGCATGACTCTCATATTGTTGTACAGTTAAAAATCATGTATAGATTAATTAATAAATATATATATATATATATTTATAAATAAAAAAACTATTTATTTTATTTAATAATCCATCTAAATACAAGTAGATGGCTACTAACAATAATTTAAAATAAATCAATAAATCATGGTTCTTCAATATGGTGAACAACATGGGACTATTTGGAGAATTCTAAATAGAGAATTATTTGTAATACTTCAACACTTTGCGATAGAAGTCTTTGTGAGTAATATATTTTTTATATTAAAAATATTCTAGGTTGAATAATTTATTTTAAATTCATGCTGCCTTGTTATATATTCTTTTAGACTAATTAGGTGTGTGCATTTAATAGTTTATTGCTTTAAGTAAGGAGAACAAGATGATTCAAAAGATTTCTTAAATGAAACTAGGTTAAATCTTGCTTGTAAATATTGTGATATACTCGTACATCAGGTGTTTGAAAAATATATGCTTATTTCTTATAAAGCTCAGCAACGGATACAATGATGTTTGAGATATAACTAACTTAATTTATAGCCTGCAGCTTCTTATTAAAGTGTTTTTTTTTGTTGAAAAATTGCCATCAGCTGTTGTCACAAATCCCTTTTAAACTTTGCAATGAATCCAGATTGTTTTTACACTAAAAATATTGTTTGTCATAAAAAGAATGTGGTGGTCATAATAACAAAAAATGCATTATTTTAGTTAAAGATTAGAGTTCAGTCTAATCCACTATTTTACGAATCCAAATCTCAGATTTATCTTTGAATCCAGAATCTTGAATCCAAATCTTGGAATAATAATGAACACAAGAGGAAATATAAATATGGTGGAATAGTAGAAAATACAAAATAGTAACTAAATAATAATATTATTTCTTATAATCCATTCATTATAATGTCCATACATTTAGGTAGGTGTTAAATTACTGGTCCAAGGCCTGATTGTTAAGTTCATCCTATAATTATAATTATTGGTTCTGAACCACCTATAGTCAGTATTCGAGTTGTAAAATAAATTTTGATTGATTTTTTTTAAAGGATTTGAGCCTCAAATCCTCAAATCTTGAATATTCTTAAGAATTCAGGGTATTTAGTCAGGGAAAAATAAGTTCTAATCCGGGATGAATTGCAACACAATCAATTCCAGCGGTATCCAACTAGGAACATCCTATTTAATAACATATCCAAAGTTTGACAAAATTTGTCCACGGGAAATGATGATTTTTGTAAATTTTCTAAATTACTGACTAGCGTACCGGTGAAATAAAAAAAAAGTGTTACTCGTGTGACACATGGTTTTAGAATGTTTTTTTCGAGCTCGTTTTGATTGTTTAGTTATTCTTATGATAAAAAGTGTTTTAAATTGACAAATTGTAATAATTTTTCTTTCCTGTTTCAGGTAGCCTTTGAAATGGAATTAAAGATATTGGATAGAAAAAGTTAGCCAACAGACATTAAAGTGTTAAATTAAATAACTAAGCATGAAACAAGGTAAAAACCTGTGTATAAATTGAAAGAGAGTAAAGCTGGTGATCTAGTTGTTTTAAAGCAATTTAGAAGTTATACTGGAATAAACAATGCTAGCAAACTAAGAGGTGACAATATAAGTGCTTGTGTAGGTGATAGTGTGCACTCTTCTTACTGTCAAGGATTTATAAACAATAAAGACATAGCTATCCATATACAATTCAAGAAAGAACAATGAAGAAGGGTAAAATTAAGTATAAAATGAAGCAATAGGTCACCCTTTGATAGCAAAATGGACTGTATACAGTTTGTGGATTTCAACAGGGGCGGCTCGTCCCTAAGGCGCGCGCCCCCCAACCCCATGAATCCCCAGTTCCTTTTAAAGTTATTATTCGCACTCTCACGACAATTTTATCTCACCATAATAGTTTCAAGAAAAATATGTTTTTGGTTTAAGTAATAGCAGGCAATGTTTTTAAAATGGCATGCGGTTGGGCGCGAGGCGGTCAGCGCCTGATATTGGAAACCAAACCTTCCCACCTCTTCACCTCTTATCTTCAAATGGCATGCAGTCGGGCGCGCGACGGTCAGCGCCTGACATAGTGAAACCAAACCTTCCCTCCCCTTAACCCATTGTCCTCCTGCTATAGATAGCTAGCATTGCTTATTCTTCTTTTGAAGGCGCACTCCCTTACGCGCCCTAAGGTTGAAAGCTTGTGAAATGTGTATAGCGTGAACCAGCAATAATTGTTGTCAGTCATCCTGCGTGCTCCTGCATCTTGAGGATGTGTGTGGCGTGTGTGTTTATAATAATATTATGTAGGGTTATTTTAGGATAATGTTTATTTGAGTTATATGTTTTAATATTTTTTGTAACTAGGCTTAATATGAATAGTTCAATTCAAGCGCTTAAGACAACGAATATTGCAAGATTAGCTCTTGATCAAAAAAGAGAATTGAATTCATTAGGTAGGCCATGTCCTGAATTTTGTATGGAACAAAGTGAAAACATACATACCTATATATTTATGCACATTATACAGCTGCAGAGTTTCTACAACACATCCACGTCCTTTAGAGGAAGTTTTTTTTTATCTTTCCATCTTGTTTGTGATATTAATTTTTGAGTTTAACTAAATGAATATTTAGCAAAACATATTCCGAAATTTGTGTCTTCTTTTAAATATATTATTTATAAATAATTTATTAATTAAACAGGCTACGCCCTCCAGCTTCTAAAGTGACGAGCCACCACTGGATTTCAATAATGAAAGTTATGAGCCCTCTAGTGGCAGATCAGAATATATTTCTGTTAATACGGCCTCGTTTTCCAAAACTATTAAAAATTCTTGTGATAAAATAAATAGTGACAGTTGGTCTTTGGAAGTAAAATGCCAATTGGAGTATTTAGAACATGATTTCTTTATGGCTGATTGTCTACCACTGGTCCTGCAGCTCAAATTTCTGCACAGGTAAAGAGATTCCACAACAGTACAAAATTAAATCTGATTTAAATAAAAAGGTAAAACTTGGACGACCCGAAAACTAAACAAAAAAAGAAGCATTTCTCAGAACATGTTCGTATCTGGAAGAAAACGAGGCTTTCTCTTTAACAATAAATGATTTGAACACAGTTATACAAGGGTACCTCGAAGGATCATTCAGGTGAGGAGGCCTATGATCGAAAATGGATGAAGGAGAAATTGTATTATCCTTTTGTAGTCACAATTCTAATTGGTGAAAAAGAAGGGCAGCCGAACATAGTTGTACTAAGGGAATCAATTCATTATATTCTGAACAGCTATTACAAAAAGCAACGTGCTTAGGATAAAACTGTGGAAAATATGTGTATCATAGAACAGCTGCGCGCTTAATAAAGAGTGATACTAAGAGTTTAAAAAAATGTTGGAAATGAGTATTATCCATCGTCAAAAGATATAAAACCTTGAGAAAAGCTTGGAATACCTGCCTAACTCGTTAAAACGGTTATGCTCCAAAATGTTTACCGGAAAAGATGTTGACCTGAAAATTGCTGCCGTCGGGCAGTGTATTATGCAAGCCTGCAGGCCTAGAGCTATAATCGCTCCTCTACACTTACGTCTTACTACTCAAATGCACTCAAACTTTCGATCCCAATATCTAGTTGATAAAGTGAATCATTTAGGTTTGTGTTCGGCATACAATGAAGTTAAAAAGTTTGAGCACTGTGCAGCATTTGCTAGCGGCGGCAATCTTATTGATGCAAGTAATACTGAAACAATTCTTTTTGCCGCTGATAACATTGACCATAATGTTCGAAAGCTAACAGGACAAAACATTTTCCATTAAATGGGAATGATAGCCTCAGTTGCTCCTAGTGAGAACATTCAAAGAATAATTCCCAGTGTTGTCACTTCCAATAATGACATAAAAGAAATCACCAAAGTTATGAGCCATACATACATTAATGTAAAAAAGCCATTTCTACAGTTAAAGTACACAGAACTACCTGCATTAGTAGTAAGCCAGGGAAACACGGACATTTTGTGCCAAATGGCATGGCACTTTAGTGCTGATACTCCAAACTGGGCTGGAACAATGAAGGGTATTCACATATTTGGCGATGTTGAAAAAGTATCAGTGATTGCCCTTCCAATATTAGATATATAAGCATGTGACATGACATTTATTCTGTCAATGTTGAAATACATTTCCAAAGTATGCAAGGAGCAGAACCTCACACCAATCATAGCATTTGATCAACCACTTTTATGGAAAGCTTCGATTATTGTTAATGACCACAAGTACAAGGAAGAATTTGAAGATGTAGTACTTTTACTCAGCTCTTTTCATACACTAATGGACTTACTAGGTGCAGTAGAAACATTGATGGCTGGTTCCGGTATCAGCAAGATTCTCCATGTAGTTTATGGAGATAACGCAGTAACTCATATGCTAAGTGGGAAAAATGTATCAAGAGCCTTTCGTTGACACATGCTTATTGATGCATCCTCACATCACATTATTGTTGCTGGAAGATATCTTGATGAGAAAGGTGAAAGCGATTACACAGGTATATGGAAAAACATTCTAGAATTGTATTACAGTCTTGTGAATCAAACCAAGTCCATTAACAAAGATGAGAAGTTAAAACCAGTGAATAGTATTTTGGAAGAGGAAAGGATTTATCTATGTAAGAGCTCACTGACAAGTAGGCTATGGATAAAGTATCAGTTTATGATGGTTGCACTATTATGTAAAATTGTGCATGCAGACAGAACTGGTTCATGGAAGTCTCATTTGAATGCTATTCTGGAATCTTAAGCAATATTTGCAGTAGCTGGTCACACACCTAAGATCTGCCTACTTATACCTTCAGACAATGCTGGAACTTCCAGTGAAAAAAAACACTTTTTTATAGAGTATTTAAAAAGGATTTCGATGTGTTGGTCAGGTCTAGTATCTGATCTTGTTATTGAGCAGGTTTTAATGCGTTCACACAAAACTACAGATGGTCTGATGTGAGGAAGTGGGCTTATTAAGATCCAGAGAGCAATGTGGATTCTGTCAATGCCAGTGTGTTCAAAGTACAATAGCAGTATGCAAGGGTTGACCAGTGCTTCCCAATCACCAATAGAGCAGCATAAATAAATGCATAAAGCAATACGCTCTCAAGATAGACAGGATGGTGCACTAATATTTGAGTTAATTCGACAATTCTCATCATTCACACCAGATCCATCCCTTAGAAATATTTTCACTTGAGTCATATTTAATGAACAAAAAATTAATGTTTATGATTTTAACACAAATGGCAAAGCAGTTGTTGGAGTGATTCATGGAAATAATGTGTCAACTTTTTCATGCAAGAAAGTGACCAAGTGAAAAACCTTGAAAACAAGAAAAGGTCAAATTTAATGAAAATGAGAGTATCAGAATTGATCCTGCACTTTTGTTTCAGCATCTGAATGCTGCAGCAAGCCATAGCCAAGTAAACTTTGAAGAGGCATTGCAGTATGAACTTCTGCATCCCAACGTCACTGTGTGAGTCTTAAACTGTTCTTCGAAAAGCTCTGAAATCTCAGATTGCCCACTGTTTCATCTAACACTGCAAATTGGCTAACCAAGCAACAGCCTCAGAAGAGCTTGAAGAACAGATCCGAATTCATGGAGGAACAATGAACGACACACCAACAAAGTTTGTCTTGGATGGGGGTCATTACTTCATCGATTAGCTTGGAAGACAGGAGAGACCTATGAATGTTTGGCCAAATCTTATGCTACTTTCAATGTCATGAATTATGACAAAGCTACAGTTGTCTTCGATGGCTATGATAATATTCCATCAGTAAAAGACTGTGCATATCGCAGAAGGAGTATGAACTTAAAGCTCATACTTACTGTTAACTTCTCACCACATACAATTTTTGCTGGCAATAAAGAAATATTTCTTATGAAAAATGTGAATAAATCTAGAATGATTCATTTTATAGGAGATCATCTTAAGAAGCAGAGCTGCAAAATTGTTTATGCTAAAGGTGATGCTGATTTTGATGGAGTACAAGAAGGTGTCATGTCTTCGAAAGTGATGGACACAGTATTGGTGGGAGAAGACTCAGATTTTTTGATACTGTTGTTGAACTATTTGTCAGAAAGTCTTTATTCGTTGCATTTCAAAAGTGATATTCAACATGGAAACTCACCATCACCAACCGATGATATACATATGATTCAATGTGTGTTAGGTAAGCCACTTTGCAGGTATTTACTTTTCCTACATGCTTTCACGGAATGTGACTCCATTTCCCACATTCATGGAATTGGAAAGATCACATCCATCAACATGCTCATAAAATGTGATGAACTTCAAAAAAGGTGAAGGTTTTGTGCTCACCCAACAGATCTCATACTGAAGTTGAAAATGCTGGTAAAAGAACAGTACTTTTGTATTATCGGAGCAGGAAAGAAGAAACTATCTAGATGCTTCGGTATCGCGTCTTTACGGAAAAGTATCCTCTTCTAAGACATTTGTTAAACTTGAGCGGCTATCACCAAATGAGTCAGCAGGGAAATATCATGAATTTCGAAGCTACTACCAAATTCAGCAGTGGATGGGATTAATAGCACAGACAATACATGCTCGTGGGGATGGCTGATTATTATTATTATAATTAGCATAGCGTCTTACTACCTGTTTGGGTTATACCCACTTACGCTAATGTGTAATGGTAGGGTGATTGTGAGATGAAATGAAGTTACCTACAGTTTAACGTGGAATCCGAACCACGGTGGAGGCCTGGCATTCCCCACATTCACAAGTTGTGATTAATACACGTCTTGTCAAGAGGTGAAGGAAGGGTTTGGCAATCAGATAAATCTGTGCCGGGACCGAGGATTGACCCTAGGACTCCAGCACAGAAGTCCGAAACCTTACCCCTAGACCTCCAGGTCACCCGATGGCTGAATAAGGATTATGAATATTACCCAAAACTTTGTGATTTGCCTTCTGCACCAAGCTCTTTACTGTCTCTTGTTAAATGTAAGTGTCAAAAGGGTTGTATAAACAAGCGCTGCAGCTGCAAATAAATGGACTTGCCATGTACAAATGCTTGTGGGTGGTGCCAAGAAACGGGCTGTAACAAGGTTTCCCAAGATTTGGATGTAAGTGATCCTCAAGATGATAAAATTGAGTGAAAGAGTAAATAGAAAACTAATATTTCCTTGTTCTTGAAATTCTTTGTTTTATGTATTTTACTATAATACTTTCTTAGACAAAATGTTTGTTTTGTGTTTTTCTACTAGTAAGATATTTTATTATTATTAGCACCGCGTCTTACTACCCGTTCGGGTTATACGCACTTACGCTAATGTGTAATGGTAGGGTGATTGTGAGATGAAATGAAGGACCTACAGTTTAACGTGGAATCAGAACCACGGTGGAGGCCTGGCATTCCCCACATTCGTACTAGTAAGAACTCGTTACTTTATTCACTGATGTTTGAATTTAGCAAATATATAATAACTCTTACTGATCAAAAGACAATTTTTCAACTATTTCCTAATATCACATAATACTATTGCTGAAGTTTGTCACATGATAAATAACATTAAACAATAACAAAACAATAATCAGCAAAAAAAACAACCTAAAAACATTTGCCACACTAATATGGTTAAATACCCAAATTTCATGTTTTCTGGCAGCCATTTTGAAAATGCGTGTTTTTCACAACTTTCTCATGCTCCAACTTTGTCAAACTTTTTATATGAAGTTCAACATATATAGCTAGTAACAAATGTGAAGAATTTGTGTTGCAATTTCTTCCGGGTTAAGCCATATTTTTTCGTATTTTTCCCTGACTATAGAAGCAGTGAATAACTTTTTGCCAATAGCAGTGTGAACACAATACTACCTTGTGTGAATCCTCACACTTTAACCAATTTTATATTAATATAAATTGAAACAACTCGTGTCTTTAGTCTTGGTAGATGGATATAATGTTTTATTTATATTATGTTTAATTATTTGATTAAATCATCTGTTAATTTATGACTTAACTTTATTATGCATGGAGTTGAGCTTAGAAGATAGAGATAATGAACATTATTTTTCTTGTGAACCCTTTAGTGAAGTACACCACTGTATATATAAATAAAGAACAATATATTTAAATAAGAAATTATTCACTGTTTCATTATAAAATCTTGTGTTTTTATTATAAATTGTACACAATGAATATTAACCCAGACAATGTTGTTAACACTTCAGAAGATCATGGTGATACTCTGAAAGTACAGTGATATATTGAAATTACTGAATGGTGTGAGTAGGCCTGCTTGAAATAAAAGTAGGGAAAGTTATCTAAGGTTGAGATCAGGGGGGTGCCTGGATTTGTTTATATCTTCTTGGGAAGCATTGCTACTATTGAAGAGGGGTACTCGTATAACTCTAGTACTTAGCATGGGTCAAAATCTGAATTGTGTGTTTGGACATAAAGTGCTACTGATTTGTAAGGGTCATTGTGGTGTTAAAAGTAATTGAAAAATATGTTTATAATGTTGTAGGCCTAAACCTTGGACTTAGAGAAGGAATGCCATGTTGAACTTTTAATAGGTTATAGACCCAGGAAACTTTGCTAGTAAAATTAAAAAGTAAAGACGTAATAAATAAAACTGAATTGTAAAAACAGGCTTGGTAAAAATTTGTGTGTGTGTGTGGTGAAGTTTTAGTAAAAATAAACAGTAAAAATGTAATAAATAAAACTGAAGTGTAAAAAAAGGCATGGTAAAAATCTGTGTGCATGTGGTAGTGAATTAAAAGTAACAAGCATGGCCAATAATGATGTCTCAGATTGAGAAACTTAACTGATAACACCAGCTTGCAAGTATGGAAATTCCATATTATGGTTTTATTCAAATCAAATTATCTATACGATGTTGTGGCTGGCATAATAAAACTTGAAGTTGTAATTGATGATGTGGCAAAAAAGGCAACATGGATTAAAAAGGATGCATGTCCTCAGAAATCAATTATTACAACGGTTGATAAAAAAAAGTTCTAATGCATTTTATTAATTTAGTTTCAGCTAAGGAAATGTTTAACAAACTTTGGTTTGTATTTGGTAGGGACACAGAACAATAAAAATGTCAGTTTTCATAAAAGTTTTTTTTCTTATACCTATGATAAAGGTATTGATGTTGCTCTTCATATAAGTATCTTGGGGAATTTAGCTTTTTGATGTAAGTCTGTGAATGAAAATATAAATAATAATATGATCATATCTAAAATTCTCTCTACATTACCAGACCAATATTGTCATTTTAATACTGCTTGGGAGTCAACACCTGTTGCATAACAAACTTTGACTAACCTTACATCACGAATGATGTCTGAATAAACTTACTTAAAGGCAAATGAGTTTTATGGAAGTGCTGATGCTTTAAATTGGCGGAAAGGAAATGCTTTAATTGTAAAAGTTCTTCTAATATTGCGTGATTTTGTCCTAAAAAGCAAGCAAATATTTCTTCCACTTTAAGATGTTCTTTCAAGTGTAACAGCCCCCACCATTTAGCTAACTTGTGTGATAAAGCAAAAGTAAAAAGCAAATCTGTGTGTAAAATTAGTAAAAAAAGAAAATCATCTTGAGAAAGACTGTTACTTAAGAAATAAAAAGTGACCAAAAAAAGATAGCTTTCTTGACTTTCAGTGATCATTTACATAGGCCTAATGAAGGATTTATTATTGACTCGGGTTCATAATCTCATATGACAAATGACATCTCTCTCTTGTCAGATCTGGCTGGTCAAGAAGAAAAGTAAAATATCAGTTGACAAAAAAAAGTCTATGGAAGCCTGTGGAGCAGGATCAGTGTTAAAATTAAGTCTAGTATGTACCCGAAATGAGTAAAAATCTAATTTCGGTGACTGCCATTACTGAAAATTATGGTGAAGTGCTTTTCGCCAAAGATTAGGTTACTATCTCCAAAGATAAATTGAAAAGTTTTAGAAGGTGATAAAGCAATGGCCTTAACCAAATTAATCTTAATCAGCAAGAATCCTCGCAGGCTTTAACAATTAGGGAAAAGGATGATCCTTTTGAGTTAAAATGTAAATTAGGGCACTTAGGATTTTAAAACATCAAAAGTTAGTGTCATTATTAGATGGATATAATATTATTGCCACTGATATCAATAAATTAAATTTGTTTGGAGGCAAGACAGACCAGGTCCCCTTTAAAAGTGAGTGAGAGTGAGCCACAAGATCCCTACAAATTGTTCAATTGTTGTGGCCCTATCGGACCCAAAACTTGGGATGGGAAGCCTCACATTTTTACATTCCTTGATGATTATACACACTTCTGTATGGTTTACCTTTTAAAAAGCAAGAGTGAGGTTGAGCAGCTCTTAAAGGATTACGTTTTAGAGGTTGAAGCATTAATGAACCTTAAAGTGTCAGAAATAAGGTGTGATAATAGTGGTGAGTACAAATCTAATGAGTTGCAAGCTTGGTGTAGGCATAGAGGCATTATATTAGACTACACCATTAGGTTCAGCCCGCAGCTCAATAGGAAAAGTGAAAGACTCAACCGAAGCTTAATGGAGAAAGCAAGAGAGTTAATCTTTGATTGATAGTATTAACTCAACACCAGCAGAAAGGTGGAATAGAAAAAACCCATATCTGTCATGCTCAGAGCTTTTTGGATGCTCGGACTATACAAACAAAAAGCTTGGGTATATTAAAAAACCTGATAGTCGCTCTAAGTATATTTTTGTTGGCTATGTGCCAAATGGCTATTGCCTGTGGGATACAGTTGGGCATAGACTCTCTATTGATGTCATATTTGCTGAAAAATTAGACCCTGGGAATTTGGAGAAGAATGTTAAGCAACTTTTTGACTATGATACAGAAGAGGCCGAAGATTCTGAAAATGATCACAAAATTGAGGATGGATGCATAAGAAATGATGAAGACAGAAATCATGAAGAAGATTCTGAAAAGGATCACACCATTTAAGATGAAAATATAGGCCTAAAGGATAAGGAAGAGATAAATCACAAGGAAGATAATATGAATCATGAAGAATAAAATGACATAAACAATACAAAATAAAATGTTGAGACAGAAGAAGCAGAACCAGAAGGCTACCACAAAAGCTTGATGATTATATTGTAGGAAAGGACAGTGGTAAAAAAAAAGAAGAAAATACCAGCGTTGACAACACAAAACATCTAAGATCAAAAGAAAACCACAACAATATGACGACTATGTTATGCTGAGCTATCAAGAGGCTCTGGATGGACCATATGGAAGGAAATGGAAGAAGGCACTAGATGAGGAGAAATAATCCTTTGACAAAAATAAAACATGGAGGTATGTAAATGAAACTGAAGCTAGCGATAGAAACATTTTGTCCAGCAAATGGGTCTTCAGAGTAAAAGATTATGAAAAGTATAAAGCAAAGCGTGTTGTAAGAGGATTCGAGCAAGAGTATGGACTTGTTTATAAGGAAACAATCAGCCCTGTTGTTAATACATCTGCTCTTAGGGTTATTTTTGTACTTTCAACCAACAAGAAGTAGTACAAAATTAAGAAATTTGATGTCAAACAGCCTTCTTATGTCATGATATTGATGAAACTATATATCTGGAACCTCCAAAAGGATATGAAAAAAAAGGAAAAGTCTGCTTTCTTTTAAAGGCCCTCTATAGATTGGAACAAGCTCCCGCAAGATGGAAAAAACGTTTTACTGGAACAGTGTATGTTTATAAATGAAAGGAGAACACTATTTCTAGCCATTTATGTTGATGATGGTTTTTTGTTGGGAAGTGATGAAAATGAGATGAATACATTTCCAAAAAGCTTAACCAAAGAATTTGAGGTAGTGATGGTTGAAAATCCTGATTCTTTCTTGGGTATAAGAATTAAAAAGGAGAAAAATACAGTTATTCTCTCGAAAAAAAGTATTTGGAGAATATGCTAAGAAAATTTGGGATGGATCTTAGTAAATCAGGCATGACACCCATTGTAAAACAAATCACTACTGATTCAGAAGATAAAACCACAAATTTCCCATGTTGAGTAGATTTGATGGGGAG
>CABFVZ010001983.1:0-37391 GCA_902151445.1 Timema monikensis | reverse complement strand
TTGTTTAAATGTGATTATTGGAGCATTGTTGAAAAGATTTTGTGAGAGAGATGGTAAGGTTAGGATATTGTAGCCTGTGTTTAGGATAAATCTGAGTTTGTCTAGTGCTTCATAATAGTGAGTGGTGACTGGTGCGACTAATGTCATTGGAAAGTTGTTTCTTGATAGATTCTTGATTGGATAGGGTTCTGTTTATTTGACTGCTGACAATGTGTTTAGGGTATCCTTGGGCTGTGAAAGCCTTGAAGAATTGTTATCATTGCTTGAAGATCTTCATCCTCAGATCATTTACATTTGGCTCTGGTAGCTAGGCTATAGGGTAGAGATAATTTTACATGAAGAGGATGATTGCTTTGGAAATGGAGATAATGTTTATGTTTGGTGGCTTTAGTATTTGTTTAGCGGCATTTATTCTTTGTTTATAAATCAATTGTATATTATGTTATAATTTGACTTACATAACTAGAACTTACTTGATCGCTTGTGCTTGTGTCAATTTATCCCAGAGTTCCATCAGCATGAGGGGTTGGAGGGTAGTGTAATATGTCTCATAAGAAGCAAAAGTAGTGAACATTGGTTTTGGATTTTTGTTTACAATAGGGGGAGGGTGGTCACACCTTTTTTGTTCCTGAAAAATACACATATTGTATCATATTTTAATTCCTCTCCAAACAGATCACTAAAATATTAATAATTTTCTGTAAAATATAAAATTAAATATAATTTTTATGATGGAGAATTTATTTGTAATCACTTTTGACAGCAAACAAAAAACCCACCTATAATAGTTTAAGAACAGTCCCTGGCGGGGCTGTGGAGTGAATATGCAAAGCCATCGCCTCTGATTCCTTCATTAATGACTAATGTATATTAATTAGTAATAACAAATTTACTACAGTAAATGCTCCAATACAGGTTACTTTATGGGAAGCTTCTTTGATATTGTGACCATATTTTTTAATAAATTTGTCAATCAAAATTACAAATATTGGTTTTAAATAATAATAAAAAGTAAAAAATATTGTTTGAATATTCTAAGTATTTATTTTGAAGCCAGAGTCTGTACATTTTTATCAACTCCAACTCTGACTACACAGCCCTGGTGTCTAGTGTAATTGTTTGGATTATTTCGTTTTTCTAGTTCTGTTTAGTAAGAATAGACATTGATGGCACGTGGAAAATATTGCCAGAGTCCCGATTAATCCATCTTAAGTAGCCAACGTGATGAATGTTACATAATGGTGAATAGGCATATTCCTTAGTAAAGCCTTTTCAAATTATATTTACCTGAAAGAGCAACTCCATGCTGACTGGAAATAAATCACTAAACAAACAAGCAG
Organism: Timema monikensis; assembly: GCA_902151445.1. NCBI lineage: Eukaryota > Metazoa > Arthropoda > Insecta > Phasmatodea > Timematidae > Timema > Timema monikensis. The sequence goes on along the minus strand of CABFVZ010001983.1, from coordinate 36,051 downwards.
GAGGTGACCCTATTCAGATGGATAACTGTCAGAGATTTAGGTTAAGAGCCTCCATTTGTTCTATGGTACACTCTTGAGTGATTAAGCAATTGATTAGACAGGTCCTTGAGCCGTGCGCGCAAGCCCTGCCCTTTTGGGACACACCAGTTAGTCCACCAGGTAGGCATTAAAGACAAATTCTCTGTACGTTTCATGGCGGGTTAGTGGCAAAACGATGTACACAGTCTTTATTTTTTAATATCTTTAATTAGCATTTGGAGCTACATCACATTTTCTTTAGTGGCATTGTAATCAACTTACACTTTTGTAATAAACAACAAGAACCATCCTTTCATCTATGTCTTGTGCGCTACACCTACTCCTGAGAGCCATCCTGATAGTAGAAAACTAACAAGGTAGGGACAAAGTGACTGCACTATGTCCATTACTTAAATGCCATGACAAAAATAAAATAGGATGAATAATACTACAAAAGTACAAATTCAGTAAAACTATTGTCTCCCCTAAGCTCATTTGGTAGAATGTTTTCCAAATGAGTTAAGACTTGTCTCTTGTTGATTGCTGGAGTGCTTAAAAAAGTTTGTTGAAATTGGGATTCTCCCTTTCACAGTGATGAATTGAGGGCTAGCTGACTGAATATTGTGTCTGTTCTAGAATTAGTAAGTAATTGTAAGATGTGAAAGTATCTTACATTGGTTTGGGCATATTGAGAGATGGAGTGTGGATCAAGTGACAAAGCAAATAGATTATGGTAGAGTGTGTGGATCAAAAGGAAGGGGCAGGCCATGTATGACATGGTTAAATTTTGTAAGTGAATTTGTGAAAAAGAAAAAAAATTATAGAGTTTTAAGAATAAGAGATACTTGGTGTATGGATGTTGTTGAAGTGAAGGGAGTATGCAAGCAAGGATAGGGAAATGTGAAGAAAGTTAATAAGGCTGGATTAAGTATGGAGTTGATGTTTTTTAGCTATATGCATAGTTTCTTGCCTACCTTCTAAGGGAACAGCTTGATTGTTTGTATGTATGTTTTGTGCTAGTAAAGCTTTTTGGTTTGGAAAGTGTATGCTAAAGACTGTTAGCAAGCAAAAGTAGAACTATTAAATATTATCTTGGCCTTGTGTCAAGGCCTTATGATTATAAATGTTGCTCAACACCTAACAATTTGTTCTTGTTTTTTAGTTTTCAGATAGTGGAAAATCTGGTGATGTATGGCAGATTTGGAGTTCCTTTTAAGTGTAATCTTGAGTGCCAAGTGAATCTCAATTTTGTGTCTGGCGTGTGGAAAAATTATAGACACACACACACACACAAACCTCCACCCAAACCTCCCTTAAAACACATACATACACTTACCTCAAACCAGGTGGGTTTCCAAGTGCAGATTTTGCAAATAACATCATCAAGTGAAGGATAATTATATTTTTTTGCGGCTTCATTATAAGGCACATCCTTTACATTATATTTACGAAAAGATTTGTCTTTCAACATTGAAACAGGCTTCATTAATGATTTTTCTTCTAAAGGGAAATTACATACTTCTTTCAAGTGTTCTTCATCTTTAAATTGGACAGATTTTCTACCAACAAAATTTTTATTGAAAGAATTACTTGTTTCAGGCTTATTTTTATTTTGCTGTACTAGAATACCTCTTTTTGATCGAATTGGAGTTTGATGTGTCCTACTAAGTACAGAAGTAGTCATGGGACCTGGATTGTCTAGGTCTTTAAATGATAAGCGTGGGATTCTTTGTAGGTTACTGCAGCTTGGCAGTGCTTCATCTAGATTTGTAATGATTTTCTTAAGGTCTGAACTATGATTTTGTACTGTTCTATTGTCATTAGTTGTTTTTCGCGAGAGAGATTCTTGCGGAGGGTTGTTTGGTTTTACATTTGTATTCAATGAAGTTTTAGCAATTTTCATAGGTGCTTTAGATGTTGTTAAAGATTTGCCAGGCTTATTCAATTTATCTGTCATATTTGCCACCTTAAACATATCTTTATTCTTCCATGAATGAGATTCAACAAAATTAGGCCTGATATTATTTATATCAGATGAGGTTTTAACATATTTACTTTCAGATTCTTTAGATATTTTGGAAGGTTTGCCTGACTTATTTAATTCTTCAGTCAAAAACGCTCCTCGGTTTTTATCAGTAACCTTTATTCGTGCTTTTGCTTTTACTTTGTTGTAGGTGTCATTCAGCGCTGCCTCAGAAGATTCCTTGTGTTTCTGACTGATTGCTTTTAATTTAGCTTTTCTTTTGTCCACCAAAGATTTTGTCTTTTCTGACAATTTTGATGATTTAATTAAATCTTTTGATGACCCTGAGTCCTTCCCAGAGGAAGCATGTTTTCTTTTTTCAGCAGATTTATCAATCTGATCAGAAGGCAATTTCTTCTTTTCAATCATTTTTCTATGCTTACTTATGAGAGTAGCTTTGTCATTATATAATCTCTCAGCTTCAGCAATGCTTATGCCTCTATTTGATGCTCTGCGTGGGGGCATAGGGGGTGCATCAATGAGTAATGATTTACCTAATTTAACAGCAAATTTCTTTTCAAATTTCTCATTTGATTTTGAAATTTCTTCAAGAAGAGGTTTTGATTGTTCATTCAACTCTTGAGCATCATTTATAAAATCATTTAGAAGACCAAATGTAAATGATTCATTAGATTCATCATCATTATCATCATCATCTAATATTGTCCTTTTGGCTGAGTTTTGTTTTCTGACTGAAAAAATTTCTTCTTCAGAGTCTTCCTCAACTATGTTTTTCAAAGCAAGTCCATCGGCATTCTCTAATCTTTGCTCTTCCAGAGCACTTGAATTCTCAATTTTATCATTCTGAGAAAGTTTTGAAAACCATTCATCTTCATCACTAGAAGCTAAATCATTTTCTGGCTGAAATAGGTCATCTTCAAATTCATCAATTTTGTTTTCTTCTGTAATATTTACTTTGTTTTCTTCAGGATCTGAATTGCTGTCAAAAATTTGAGAAGATGGAAACTGTTCATCTTCATCATCAATGATAATTATATCATCTTCACCAAGTGAATAATTAAAATGGGGCTCAGAATTTATTTCTTGTTTAACAAAAGAAGTATCAATTTCAGTCTTAATCGTGTCAACTCTACCTTCCTCAGTGTCACTTGAATGTCTTTTACTACTTCCTATTTTATTAGATTGGTGAGAAATTTCTGTTTCAATTACTTTCTCAGAAACATTATTGCCAAAAAAATTTTGGTCTGAAGACTTAACAATAAGTTCTTTTTCAACATTTTCAGCCTTTGTGCTTTGTGCATTATTTATGTGAGTAATGGCATCTGTGGAAGAGCCTGAATGTTTGTTTGAAAGTGATACAGAGCAAGAAGGTAGATCAGGTTGCTTGAATTTGAATAAAGTATGGACATTTAAATCTAATTGTAATTTGTTTACAGATTTTTCATTAATTTTTTCATTTTTTATATCATCTGATGGTACTTCTTTTGAAAGTGAAATTTCTACTGAATTAGGCAATGCATTTTCAGGTTGAATAGATTTGGACAAAGTATCAATATGTGTGTTCAAATTTTCTTCCTGTAATGCAGTTGAATCAGTGCCGATCTGTTCAGAATGCAAAACTTTGGACGATAAAATGCCCAGATCATTTGATGAAGAAATTAGTGAACTTGGTTCTGAATCAATATTCTTCAATATGAACTTATGTTCTTTATATGGTTGATCCTTCCATTTTGATTCAATAACTGGCACAGTAAAAGAGTTGAGAGTTTTTAATTTTACATTCTCTGTTGGTACAGCTTTGTTAGATGGTGCCTGGATAAATGTTGACTCAGAAGTTGTTTTGCTTCCTGAATCTTGTTGATTTAAAGATGACGTAGGTTTAGCAGTTGTAGAGGTAATACTTTTTGAAACATTGTAACTTGGCATATTGTTAGTTTCTTTTGATGATATTGAAACTTGTTCATGATTAAGACTCTCACTACCAAATACGTGGGTATTATCATCCTTCATACACATACTTGGACTAGCTAGCCCTGGGCATGTAGTTTTTATGTCTTTATTTATATTAATTATAGGTAAACTTTCTGGACACACATCATTTTCTTCTTTGCGCATGATCTTGGCCTCAATAGCTTCATCAATTGTTGAAGGCCGCTTACATCCTTTTGTAAGTATTAAGGGTTTTTTAGAATCATTAATTAATGGAAGGGGATTTAAGTCAAAAGCCTCAGATTCTGAAGAAGAGGGGGAACTACAGTGTTTAAATGATGTGCATGACAGTGCATTGGGATTTGAATCCAACAATAAGTCTTTCGGTGTGTCATTATTGATGATGCTTGACGAGACACCATCATTAACTGCTGAGAGTTTGGGCACACAACTTGAAATAGAAGGCACCTGATGGTTATCCTGTGTTGTAACTACAGTTGGAACAGTAATATATGATGGAGGAACAACAAGATCAAAAGAGGAAGAGGGTTTGTGTGCTTCTGACACAGTTGGTCCTGATGCTTTATCTATGTATAATGGAAACCCAATTATTGGTTTTACATCTTCCTCATCAGACGATAGACATATTATGTCAGGACTTTCTTGCTGAGAAGACACAACCCCAACCTTAAAAAAAAAAGAAAAAATGTCAAACAGTTGTTCTATAGACTGTTCTTTATTAGAGGAAAATAGGACTTTTTTAATTACATCAAACACATTTTTAAAGAGTATTGTGGAGTGTTCCATAACTTAAGCAATAACAATTTGAGCTGTTACAACTTCTATTTACATGATACACACTTCAACACATACTTCGAAAATAACAAAAGGATATAATATTCAGCAGACAACTAACTATATGAAATATCAAATTAGTCAATACATTTGCATACATGTTCTACTGAAGTATAAAAGACTATAACAAAGATAATGGAACATTCGCTAAATAAAAGTTTGAACATGATTAAAAGAAAATATATTTTAATTACCTGAATATGACTGTTAGGTCCCTTAAGCAAAATATATACATAAGACTGGTCATCCACCGCTTCAGTCACACCAACACCAATTCGATCTCCAACTTCCAATGATACTCTTCGATTTGGTATTAGTCTAATATTGTTTAAAAAGGTACCATTCGAACTCTGAAATATAAAAGTATTTCTTTTCACCCATGTTATTTTAAAGGCTTTTGAGTAAATCAAAAGATTTCAAAGTGAACTATAAAAGCAGGGCCAACTCTGAGGGGTCGGAGGAGTGAAGGCAGTTGCCTAGTGCAACAGATTTGGAAGGCCAGCAAAATTTAGATACATGGTAATTTTATTTTTCTAAATTTATTTGTTACCCATGAAGTAAGAATGTAGGTAATGTCAAAAATAGGTAATTCTTTAAAACAATACATTAGTAATAGCAGGCAAATTTCTTATAAATATCCTATACATCCTAATTATTAAGATTTTGCTCTTAATGTGAGCATGTAGACTTTCATAGTAAAATTTCTAATTTGAATTTTATAAAATCTTATTAATATGTCTTTATGAGAATACAGCATACAATAAGTATATGTTTGTACAGTTTTATCAAAATATGTAATTCAAAGAACATGGTTTAATTTGGGAAAATTCAACCATTTTAGTTTTTAAATTGACTAATCTTGAGTAATTGAAGAATTTAATTTTTGTATTAAAATTTTAAAAACTAATGAATCAATGAATAGTAAAAATTAATAAAATTTTAAATCCATAACTTTAAAATTTGATTTTGAGTTTAAAAAAGCTCTCGCATTTTTTACTGTAAAATTTAATCTGTACTTTTTTTTGTGAAATTCATGTGAATAAAATAAAAATTCAGTGCTTCCTTCCATTTGTTTTTGGAACTATTCAAAATAATGTAAGAAAGCGAGGGAGGAGCTTGAGTGATGCAAGTTATGGCATGCACATAGACTGCGGGAGGGTTTTCCAAATCTTAATACTGCCTGTAACAGTTGATAGCACTGAGGTCTTTCCAAGTTGTAACTTATAAAAACCTACATACATTCAAAGCACCATGTTTTAAGAAAGATTAATCAGACTCGCATGCCTTTCTATTGAACCTAAAATAACCCTAACATTTGAAGTGAAATAATTAGTATAAAAGTTTGCTAAGGCTAAAATATGAAAAATTAATTTTTAAGATGTTTTTGGTGTACATTATTAATTTTTATTTGTATTCTTATCTTTGTATTTTTGTGTAGATATTTTTTTTAATAAATAGCAAAAATATGTTTTCTTATATAAATTCATGAATGGTTTTTTTAAATGTCTTGTGAGGGTAGGGAGGAATTTTCATGCTTTGCCTAATGTTGCAAAAGGCCACAAACCAGCCCTGTAGAGTAGCCTTCTTTGATAAAACTAACCAATGTCCCAAAACAATGTTTCAAATGTGATATGATTTTTTAGTTGATATATTTACACACTTAAGATCTATTAACAGCATAACCTATTGAAATAAAGGATGAAAATAACTGTCGAGAGAAAATTCTCCAGCACTCATCTTGATCAATGATGAAAAAAAGTATTTTGTGTATGTTATTTAAATGAATGTTTGTCAATGATAGTCATCTAAGGCAGAGCTATAGTTAAATTACTAGGTTAGTGCCTTTAGATAAAAATAAAGTTAGATACATGACTTGTTATAATATGGTCGATCTGGCATTTTTTTTAAAATTTATTTAGCACCGCTTCTTACTACCCATTCGGGTTATACACTGATCTGGCATTAAGTTGTTAAGTCTGAAAAGCTGCTTTATCTACTATTAAGGTAATGTTTACAGGGTTTGTGTTTGAATCTCAGGTGGGGAGTTCAAGTGAAGGTTGATAAAAGTGGTTGAAAATATCTCAAACACTAATAACCTTATTATGGTAATATACCTCAAAAAACATGGGAAATAAAATAAAAATAGGCGTTATAATAAGGAAAGGATTTGTTTTATTTCTAATCATGAAGCAATATTAAAAACTTAAAACACTGACATGAATAAATTATTCTCCTGAATTTCATGGTTATTTTATTTCTTAGTTTTGTGCTGGCTTTTTTTTAAATTTAAGAAGTGTACTTAGCTCTATTTCATATCATTTAGCTGACATATTTAAATACTATAAAATTCTAACCTATAATGTAGAGTAATATTTTAGAAACTTTATTGAAATAGCAAACATAGATATGAAAGTGTTTAACTGAATATATATAAAATTTGAATATAATAAAAAAATAAGAAATCCAACATTTTTTAAATATCATAAAATATTATCTTACAAAATTAAATAATTCAAATTCATCACATCAAAAAACATGCATGTAGTATGTCCATGTATGGAGCAATTATATCTCACAATAAATGTGTACACATTTTAGTTATGCATGTATAGAAGGCTAAACTTAATTGCAAAATAAAATCTAATGACAATTTATCATATGATGATAGATTATACATAATAGTCCTATAACAGATACACTTACCCTCAAATCTTTAATAGAAAATGAGTATGGGTTTTCTACAATAATTTGGCAATGATGACGAGACACAAACAAGCTGACGCATTTGATGTCATTTGTCTGCCCTCTTCCTAAGCTGTACTGAAACAAAAATTCCACATCAAAATGGTTGTAAGGCGGGATGCACACTTGGATGATACAATGTATATCGTGCAATCATTGCAAGGCGCAACTTTTATCTTAAGATAATTTTGCTGCACACCAAAGCAAGACAATCTTTGGGCAGGAGACATAATAATTTTAGAATCCGTTTATCAGTTGTAATCATGAGCTCTTTGAGTGAAGATGACATTCCCGTGATGTAATGGTATTTGAAGAACAGGAAAAGGAAGAGAAAGTATTGGGTGCATCCATATAGTTTAATTAATGTGTGACACGGTTCTGCAATAGTTTCAAGAGAACTATCTCAACACGAAGGAAAATTTAAAGAATTTATTTTATAGAATGAGTCCTGGTAGCTTCCAATTATTATTGTAGCTCGTGACTCCATCCCTTAATTAAAGAAATTAACACTGTTTCTTCAACCTGGCTCGACCTAGAAATGTCGTCACCTTGAAATATAGTGCAATAATGAGTTGTATTTTGAGCTAAATGCACAGTTTCTTGTCTGCCCTCTAAGGAAACAGAGTTATTAGGTATGAATGTTCTAAACCAAGTTAAAAGAAAATGTAGTGTTAAATTTTAAAGATTACTGTTGTGAAAAAAATAGGGAGTTAACTTCACTAACAATAATTATATTTGTTAGGATTGAATGTGAAATATCATTTTGTGGGGAATAATGAGAGATAGAGTCTGGATTTTTATGTAGTATTAACCTACAAAACATGTACATAATTATGTATCAAAATCAAGTGAGATATGTAATAATGTTAAAAAATGTAACATTAAATAAAGTTTCTTTTTCCTCAAGTTAATAATACATACATATTATTGAAATGACATTTAATTTTATGGCTGCAAATTTCTGAAGGAAGTAATATATCTCTATTAAGGAAAACCTCTTTTCCTTTTCCTGTGTTTATCCTTTATGTTATACCTTTTACATGTTCCTATCTATGTGTCCTATCATTCTTTACAATTTTCCATATTCTCACTTTTGTGTTTTTTTTGTTTCCTCTTTTAGGAAGTTGAGTTGCGCGTTTCACACTCCTCCCTGATGAGTTGCGATAGAATGAAACCTAGGTGGGGGAGTGGGAGGTGACGATCGATTTTTCTTTAAGAAGCAAATGTTACCTCTTTGTCCATTGGCAGCAATGTAAAGTGTGAACTGTGTTCTTTTCATTGTAAAGGCCATATTGTGTCCATCCCTTTTATTATGTTTCCATCCACCTTTCCTATACCTTCTTCCAAATATAATATGAAGGAAATAATAGAAAAACACTTCTCTAAATATATGAAAGTACAATTTTAACGAGTTGTATTGCATTATAGGTTTGTTTGCACTACTTAAATTTCCCATTATTAATTAAAGACTTGAAATAAATGGCATTATATGACTAATTTTATAAATCATACACACTTTTAACGAAACCTCAACTATTGTCAGCTCTTTGAAAACAAATTTCATATTTGATTTTATCCTATTAACTTCTACACCTCTTTAAAAATATTGCCACACTACTTTATAGCATACTGTTTTATTTCTACCACACTCATTTTATGTGATTGTATAGTGAAGTGCACATCTTTCTTCATGTCAAGGTACATTAACGTGTATTCAAATATTTGTCTTGCTTGTTTATAAACATTTAAAAGATTCATCTTTTTGATCAATATAACTTAAATATCTGTTTTTCATATAATTTAACTAATATGCTAATGGTTTTCTTTAATTATATGTCTAATTTTTTTCTCTGACGATGATGTTTGTCACCAAAATATGTCGCTCTATCACTTTCAGACCCAGGAACTGGAATTTCAGCTAAGAAATAATATTTAGATTTTAAAATATTATTTTACTACATATTAACCAATTTTATTTTGTCAATTTCAATATACATTAACAATATTCTATACCAATTGAAAGTCATTGTCTACCTTTTGTATGTTGATGATTAACCTGAATTATTTTAACCATTCTATTCAAAATTTTTATTATTATTTCAAGTTGTATCACATTCTAATTTTTAATTATATTTAAATTACTACAGTGCATGAAATTTGGCAGTGTATCAATTATAAACTAGTAAATTTAATTTTATAATTTATATATTTTGTACTTGACTGGTTTTCTGAACCTTGTACTAGTTATTTTTGAATGTGATGTTATGAAATACTCACTTTTTCCATGTTTATATAACCACACAATTTAAATCTTATCTACATACATGCACATGTGCGTACACACACACTCTTAATAATTATGTATTCAAATTATGAAAGAATTGTATTTTTGTTAACTTCCTCTTACAGAAAATGTTGCCACCTATTAAAAGTTGTGATTGCTGGCCTACTTAGCCTAAGAGTGAATAACAAGCCAGATATTTCATAGCCTAGGGCCTATGAAAGGAGGATTTTTTTAATATAAGCTAGAAAATATTATTTGAAAAATAAGAAAAAGAAGTTTGAGACAGAAAACATATGAAACTTTTAAAATTATATTTCAAAAAATCAATTCCTTAATCTAGGATACTTACAATATTTCTTAAAATAAAGATTCTTTTATCAGCTACTCATTGCAGTGATGTCTTTTATAACTTTGTCAAAGTTCATATAACAAGTAATATCGCTCTCAATTAACATAGTTGATCACATACAGTTTTTGATTTACTTACATTTAAAAAAAAAAAATTTCCTGCATTTGATCCAATTATTGAAAGGAATACCCTCAAATCAAAATGCACATTTATAAAACTTGTAAAACGTTTATCTTTCATTTGGATGTTATCATTTCCGCAAGACATTTAAAATCTGAAATAGATCTTTTGCATTTAAATGCAATACCAATTCCTTTGGTGCTTCCTCAAACAGTCACTTCCTCTTTCACGATGAGTCTATTCACTGTGTGTAATAAGAATTTTAAGCTAAGTTCTTTAGCCATTTTTCAAAATCTCCATAAATATTTTTGTCTTAAAAATCAACCATAATCAAAAATTCCATATTATTATTTCATAATTGCGCACAACTCTAGTCTGAGTTCTTGGAGTGCTTTATTTATTATAATTATCAATGTTTTTTCAGAATATTTTCACAAAGCTTTTTCTTCATCAACCACTCACTATTAGTATCAGTTTTAATATTCTGAGTGCTGCATAGATTTCATCGTAATTTATTTTCAATGCGCTTGCAGCATCGTAATTTAAAGCTCTAAATAATGTGTAAAGCATTTGTGAATTAACTGTAGCTTTCTGCGGACATGGTTCCTTGAACAGCTATATAACTAGGATTATGAATGCCACCACTGAAATCTTCTAATGGACAAATGGTACTGCTGAACTACTGTGAAATATTAATATATTTCAGTGATTTAATTCAAATTTTACTCAAATCCTTTCATTTTTCTATTTGACATAACCAGTTTTGTGTTTTTACATGCAACCATTTTGAGTTTAAGTCAGGCTCATCAACAAAGTAAATAATTATAAGAGAAAAATATGAGATTGTAGCTCACCAGTGCTTATTTAAAAGGCATTAAAATGTGACACACTTATTCACTATTTACTACCACAGTACATATACAAAGCATTTTTGAACCAAGAAATACACACTTCACTCTCTTCAATGTATAGCGACTAATAAAAAAATAAAATGTGTGGGGTGTTCTCTAGGTGTTTCAATTCAATGTGCATGAAAATCTAGAGGCTGTTTCAGAAGGTATAAATAAAGAAGTAATAATCATTCTGTTAATTGGGGTGGTTCATCATTTATAACATTTGAATATAATAATAATACTTAGCACCGCGTCTTACTACCCGTTCGGGTTATACACTTTAAGTACTAATTACTCTAATGGATTAGGAGTTGGGAAGGTTGAATTAGAGGAAGTGAACCCGCATTTGCGTGTAGGGAGAGTGGAACCCACCGCCAGTTCACCCGACCGAGATTCGAACCTTGATCTCCCCGTCCTCAGCAGTCGGGCTCAACACGACAAGTGCGTTAGCCAACTATGCCACCGAGGCAGGTTATAATATTTGAAACTTGAGTAATTGACATGATTCCCAGTCAAAGTGTTAAACTGCAACAAAATCTGGCCCTGCCCAAATATATTAATGCTCTGCACTGAAGATATTGAAATACACTGTGTAAGTATGACACCTTAGCTCAGTCGGAAGCATGTCTGTCTACTGAGCAAGGGTCCCGTATTTAATTTCTGGTATGGTCACAAAATTTATCATTGGTGAAATATGGGTTTCCCCTCTGGATGTTGTATCAGTTCTAGATTTAAGTTTGTTGATAAATAGGTAATGAATGTGCCGATATAATTAGTGAGTTCATAAAGTGAACATTAAATAAACTTAAAAACTTGAGAAAAACACTGTGTAGTCTAAACTTATTTTGTAAAATAAAAGTACTTTATAGTATTAAAATAATTGTACAGCTACTTACTACTTTTCTTTTTGCCCCTAACTCAAATCTTTCCCTAGAAAGTGTGGATCCATCATTATTTACAATTTCAGGGAGTATCCTCTCTAAAATCAGGAGCGCCATAGTGACCAATATCTGCAAACACAAATGTGTAGGTTTAAAGGCATACATATCATAGTAGACCTATATTAAACATGATAAATGGGTTTAATTTTAAATTTGCAACAGACAGTGCCTTTAACCCAATAATGTAAACCTTAATAGTGTTGCCATCTCCATAAATTCAAATTTAAGAATATCAAATACAAATAATTATAAAAGGGAAAAGGCAGTACAGCAGGGGATCTTAGAAAACTCAAAAGCAAGGACAGATAAAATATAGGCCTAGCAATGATTTAATCATGGGCAGGGATTCAAAGTCTGGACTTTGGCTAATCATTGCTAGGCCTATATTTTATCTGTCCTTGCTTTTGAGTTTTCTAAGATCCCCTGCTGTACTCCCTTTTCCCTTTTATAATTATTTGTATTTGATATTCTTAAATATATATATATATACACACACACACCAAAATTGTGCTAATAAACCGGGCTACAAGATGTAACAATTAAAATCACCATACATGTTATGGTATGACCTGGGACTGGTTTGGGCCTGACATTTTTTTGCAGTTTTTTGTCAATGGAGGAAAATAAATCCTTATTTTCAAAATGTTCTAAAATATCTTACAGATTATACAGAAAAACAAAATTGTGTTTGAAGGCTCTAATGACAGCAAGGTATTAGGAGGATTCAGTTGTAATCAGAACTAGCCTATTGTTAAAGTTAATTAATTTAAGTTATATTTTTTATTAGTTTGAATGGAATAGGACCAAGATAATTTAATCTAATATTATTATGGATCAATTAGGCGTGCATGTAAATACATTAATTTTTTGCTTACTTCAGGATTTCAATAGTTCAGGGAAAACCTGTGACACATGGAAGGTTTGGTTTTTAGGTTGGGATATCCAGTTGATAATAAAAATTTTAATTATTGCGAATTAAAATACGTTTGGTGTAATGCTGTGAAAGTTACCTTTCTTAAAATATAGGCTACATAGTTGTTTTTCAATTATATAACTTAGCTTACAACTATTTAACCATATTAATTTTGATATTAATATAAAGTTGATATTTTTGTTGTGCATAGATAATAGCAAATCTCCACAATAATATCACAAAGAAACGTTATCAAGAATCCCACCATTTTTGTGTTGTTCCCAAAATTTGTAGCCTATCAGTAATAATGGATAAACACTACATTAGCGATAGATTTAACTCTAGATATACAAACTACAAGTCTACTATTATATTAATATTTATTTGATAAATACTTCCAAATAATGACAAATTTATGGAAACTATAACTTAAAAGTCGAATAACTATGAACAGCCTGACTCTCAGTCAAGTGGTCAAAATATATTTTTGCAGATAACTAAATAATAGGCATGAAAACTATTAGAATTTACATTTAACATCGTCTTACTAAGAAAATAGTTACCTGAAAAGGTATGTTTGGCTTTTACCGAGACACAATTTTAAAAACTACATTTTTGCATTTCGTATTACATAAAAACATAAACATAAGAGCTAAATTCAGAGAGCATACAAAACAAAGTATGTTTTAAGCTATCGTAGGATAGACCAAATCAAATCCATTACAAGCACCGTGTTTTGATTATGATGGTACTAGTGTAATCACATGATGCGCCAGTGTGAAATATTTATGAAGTTTTAAGAGTAAGAGTTGACAGTAAACATACAAACATATGTAAGTGATCTACATAACTCAAATTAGTCCATTACATTGTGATGAAAATGAACATTTGTGCTGTGAAACTAGCCCTTTTAGATAACATTTAATTATATTCTATTCTATTGTATTCCATTTGTGGTTATATGTACCCAAACATAAACATTTCCTACAAAATGTGTGCAGAAGTCTTACATTCAAACGATAATCTAGGTTATAGATTTGAAGGAATTATTACTATATTAGCCTACATTGACTTATCTAAAGAAAAAAGTCATGAGTGTGGAACTTTGTTATGCTTTTCAAACCTTTTATTAGCTTATGTATTTAATTTAACTTAACATAAATTGATGAAGTTTATATATTCATACAAATTAGTAAATTATCTCAAAATACTTCATTGCCTTGTATGCGTGTAGGAAAGAAAGAGATACCCGAAAGTTTCCTTTTATCTTGTACAGTGGTGAGCAGATGACAGTTCAAAAATTTCTGCCACATATATCCATCCAATTACATGATATTGTTTAGTAACATATGTCAGATATAGACATAATAACGGTGAGATATGGATTTCAAAAAGTTAATACTGTTTTTTAATCCCTATTAATTATTCGAGAAACGATTAGATTTAATCAAAGTGGGCCACGTAACTGATTTGACAGTTCATTTGCCTCATATACTAAAGTACGGGTACAACAACTCTTATTTCTTATGCTGAAGATATTTACTTGATTTGTGATATATACATTTATTTTTTTATTTATTTATTTATTCAGAAGTTGTTTACAAAAAGAGCCAAGATCGGCTCGTATGAATATAAACATCCTAATGTAGGCGTGGTTCATTCACTAACTTGCTACATACATTTAGGAAAATGAGGTCTATTACAGGGTATAGATTATTTGTCCTCATCCGGCCACATTATTTTAGATGCAAAACCCAATGATCGTAAATCTGCAATTAAACATAAAAGTATACCACAACAATAACAACAACAACAAAAAAACCTTTACAAAATATAGAAAAAAGTACAGTATATATACACATGATAAAATACACATTCTGCTCCCATTATAATATCAGTTTCTACAAAATTACAAATAACGTTTCACCCACATATCTGGTCAAAATTGTTTTCTAGAATGTATCTTTTAACTTCCTTTTTAAAAAGATTAAGTTTTTTCATATTTATTTCTTGTGGTATAATATTGAAACATTTAAGTCCCTTAATCTTTATTGAGTAGAGTCCAAAAGTAGGGGTAATAGAGTCCAAAAGTGTTGCATATTTATACCACTACTGGCCTAGTGAGTATCAACGCACAGCGGTTTTTGAAGACAAATTTGAAAGGTTAAAATAATTGTATTTTTATTTTACATAGTTAAATTAAGTTTGTTTTGTATTTATATAATATATACAAACATATTTTTTAATCTAAAGTAAAAACTAGAAGTGTTTGAAATAGGGTGCTAGAGAGGATTACAAAACCTACCATTAATTGATGAATGAAAAATTATTTGAATTTGTTTAACTGCACAGAGATGCATGGATAGACCACATACTGAGATACAATGAATGTATGAAAATAATTATTGACGGAATAGAAGATACAATAGGAAGAGGGCTGCCCCGACTATAGTATTTGAAACAGATTATGATGATATTGGAACGAGAAATTAGTTGTCAGCTAAATAAGCAACAGCTTTATATTGAGGGCATGGAATGTAGCTATCGATCTGCAAATCAAAGATAAAAAAAAAATACTCTTTTGGTCATAGGATGTTTATATCTATATTTTGTTGTAAGTTTACTAATCGATTAATGAACCCTACAAATATCTACCCTATTAATTTAGTGGGTTTAGTTTTACTATTAATAACCCCAGAACATTACGTTAGTTTGGTTGGTAGTTGTGTTTAATTGTGGTAATAGTGCATTGACTGCTCATTTTGTCTTTTATTCTCTAATGTTTACTTTTTGATTGATATGCTTAAACGAGTTAAGAAGCTACAGACATACTCAATGTTTGGCTAGATCTAAAATTAAAAAGGTAAGATGGATTTTGGATATAGTTACTATTGTATAGACTTTGAAATCATAGTAAATAACAGTATTTTTGGTCTTGATTTAAAATTCCTCAAATTTAAATCTGAGATTTCTATTTTTATCCTTTGATTATTAGTGTTCTGACTAATGGCCCGTCTACAACCAACATACCCGCTTGTCGGACTCGCAAATACGCAATCGCAAATGCACTCGTAATTACGCTTTTATTAAAATTCAAAATAGACTGTCTACAATGAAAAGTCGTAAAACGTAATTTCAACCAGTAGGAACAAACATCAATGATGACTATAAAAGTAAAATTCATATTAATGTTTTCAAATAAGAAATAAATATTTAAAAAATATTTAAATGGTTAAATACACATGATTTTAATTGAAAAGACTGTATTTATTACTATACATTTCCCAGTGTTGTTGTCGTCATAGACCAAATAACTTCATATTATTTGATTTTAGTAGTCCATCCATATTGGTTTTTTATTGACTGAACGCAGGCCAACGCAACTACATAAACGTAAGAGATGGACAATGTTCATCTCCTCCCGACATGCTGGTTCGACAGTTCTGACATACGATTGTGTTTGTGTAAGCTATTGTAGACAGAAAAAATTACGTTATTGCGTAGTTGCGAGTCCGACAAGCGGGTGCGTTTGGTTGTAGACGGGCCTTAACGGAAGGTCATCATATGCTGGGTCTGCGTGTGATTAAGTCAGCAGCAATCCGATTTATCCGTCTGTAACTGCTATCCACTATCTCGTAAGTTACCTTCTATGTCCTCTACCCATCCATCATTCCTTCCATATAATCTGCCAGTAGACTTTTCCTTTCAGCCAGTGTCCAATACAGTTTCTCTTCCTGTGTTTGTCAAGCTCTAATATCCATCTCTTTTTTCCAAAGTCTCTCCAGCACTTCCTCATTCCTTACCTTTTGTGCCCATTATATTTTCCAATGTCCTCCACACCATCTCAAACGATCGTGTTTTTAAATGAAAGTGAACATTACTTGAAGGGTATCATGTGATCAAGCCAGCCAATCATTATGCTAGTGATGTCAACAGGGCTATTTAGTAATTCATTTGTTGGTTTTAAGACCAAGGTTGCGTATAACCCGAACGGGTAGTAAGACGCGGTGCTAATAATAATAATAATAATAATAATAAGACCAAGGTCTACTTTTTAGCTTTAGTTCTAGTGATCGGACATTTAATTAAACTAAGCGCTAATATCATATATTATAGAACAGACTTAACTAAAATATTGTAAAGAAGTTAAAACCACAAAGCTTTTATTATATAAAATGGTATAATGTATTGCTTTCAAAAAAGATCCTTGTTATTAAAATTTAAATATACTAATATAATCATGATTGTAAAAGCATTAAAATCTGATCATTAATACTAGTTAATATTTTGTACTGTAAACATATTTACTTTATAATATACAATTAATTTCACAACTCAGTATTATTAGGATAAAGTAGATTTAAGATTAAACTAAAATAAGAAAGCTAAATTTATCCTACAAGTTTAATTATAAATATCTATAATATTGGTAGAAAACAGTAAACATTCACAGATCATAAACACTAATACAAATATTACTAATCACAGATCAAAACACATACTGTAGAATGGAGATGTTTGATCCGAGTTGTTACAATAAGTGTGAATCGTGATAACACATCTGTTTTCTTATGTTAAGTTAACTTCAAGTGAACGTTAGGCCTATGTTAAGTTGATCATGATCTCGGCATTAATGTCTACGCCTCCACCCTATATAATGGCACACTCCAAACAAAGCACTTTGTTAGTCTCTTCTTCAATCCTTTATTCATTCGCATTCTCTTCCTGTTATTAAATACTCCCTTAGTGAAGGTAATTCGAGATTTTACATCTTGTACAAATCACATATCCAGCTTTCCAGACACTTGAAAACTGAGACTTGCTCAATTTCATCTTCAATCTTAATCTTTATCCTTTTTTCCTTCATACCAATGACCATACTGTTTGTTTTCTGCTTATTCACATCCCACTTTCCTTTTGAGCTTCATTCAGGTCTTTCAGCATTTCCATCAGTCCCCGTTCATTCTTCACTGATAACACCATGTCTTCTGCAAATCGAATACTCCATTACTTCTTCCGCTGGTGGTACATACATGGTGTCTACTCAACTTGACCAATGAAATCCCCGACCTTTTCCCTGATAATTTCCTAAAATTCCTGACTATAAAAAAAAGTATATCACATCCTTCCAAATCCCCCNCATATTTTACTAACACCCCTCCCCCCTCGTTTTTCTATTAATCTTTTCTATAAATAATAATAAGTTGTAAAATTTGAATGATTTTTAAAATTTGTATTAAAATTGTTTACTAGGAATTAAAAATATATTACACAGCTACAAACAAAAAAATATGACATAATTTACTGATTTAATGATTATTGTATATCATTTTCCCGGATGTTTATTGTGATTTACCTAATTCCCGACTTATTCCCGATCACTTCAAATTCCCGTTTTCCCCGGATGGTAGACACCCTGTACATAGCCCTATTTTTTCATCCAAGCACTTTCCTATAATCTCCGCTAGGTGGGGAAGAAACAACAACCTTGTCTAACTTCCCTGCAAGTCCTACTTTCCTCCGTCATCTCACTTCCAATTTGTACAGACTCTGACCTTCTGCTTAAGGTACAATTTTGCAATCATTTTGCTTCCCTCCTTCCAGTCCACCCCTCTACTCTTTAAAATGCTTAGCAGTTGTTCCAATTGCACTCCTGCTTTTTACAAATTAATGAACACAGCATAAACTTTTTTTTTTACCTTTCTCAATATGTATTTCTCCTAACGTTCTTAGCAACCCGATGACGTCCCTTGTCTCCTTTCCTTTTCGAAACCCAAAATGTTCCTTTCTGACTGAGCTTTCCAGCCTTCTATAAAGTCTTCAATTAAACACTCTATACAGCAGCTGCTGCATGTGATATTAAACTTATGGTTCAGTATTCCACCCATTTCCTTGTGTTTATTTTCTTCTCAATTGATATCATGACTGTTGATCAAAATTAATTCGGCCATTCACCTTTCTCATATCTCATTACACAGGTACATTATCTCCTTTTCTCTTTTTTTTAGCCCCTCCAACAGTAATTTGTCTATCCTGTCAGCCTTGCTGTTCCTCATTTTCTCCACTGCCTTTTCTACCTCCTTTTTCAAGCAGTAACAACCATTTCATCCTCTGATACTCTTTATCTCCTCATCCATCTCTAATTCTTGTTTTTGATCTGCCTCATAGAGCCATTCTACATATTATTCTTTTCACTTTATTAAAGCTCACTGACGTGTTTGTATTTTATTAAATTTTGAACACATTCTATTTTTGAATAGGCCTACATGTGAATAGACTCTTTACAATAACATTTTATTTTAAAAAGCCAGAACTTTTGAGAAAGTTCAATGTGACCTGTGTTAGATTCCAGATCTTTCAATAGATTTCTTGTTCTCTTTATAAATGATCACTGTGGGTGTCACCACAAACACTTGTCTATTCATTAAGTTGAGTCTATAGTCGATTCAAACATGGTTTTTGTTAACTTTTGTATTGTGTAATGACTGCATGCATTTATTAGTTTGTGCTGTGATAAATCAGAAACGTAAGCTCTTAACAAAATAACCTGCTTCTTTAGTCTTAAGATAAAGAAACAGTATTGGCAGTGGAACTGAAATATTTATTTTTTATTTATCACCGTGTCTTACTACCTGTTCGGGTGATACACTTAAGTATGTACTAATTACGGAAATGGGTTAGGAATTGAGAAGGTTGAATTTAGAGTAAGTGAACCCACATTTGTGTGGAGGGAGAGTGGAAAACCATTTAGGAAAAACCACCCTCTGTTCACCCGACCGAAATTCGAGCCTCATTCTCTCCATCCTTGGCAATCTAGCTCAACATGAAATTAGTGCGTTAGCAAACTAGGCCATCAAGGCGGGTTAACTCAAATAACTCGAGGTGAGTCTTCAAATTAAGTTGTAACTATACATATTCCCTTTATTCAACTTTACTCTCTGGGACCATATAGCTTATAGCAACTTTGATACAACCAATTGAAAATGAAGGAAATCTGAGTTTACTAAGAGAACAGATGAAAAGTTTTGATGCAAATCTGAAGATAAGCATTTTTAATCCTGTGGGCGAAATGCCACATATATATGTTCGAACATTCAAAACTAGATCATTGAAGTCTGTAATTAAATTATTACTAAAAAAAATATTCTTGAGGTAAACAGTGCAAAGTGTTTCTTTGTTCTAACAGATGGCACTACTGTTTTTTCCTGTTTAGAGCAGTTTATTACCTACTTGCTTACATTATATTAAATATGAGGT
The DNA here is from genome assembly GCA_902151445.1 of Timema monikensis. NCBI lineage: Eukaryota > Metazoa > Arthropoda > Insecta > Phasmatodea > Timematidae > Timema > Timema monikensis. Next base: position 15,766 of record CABFVZ010001983.1, on the reverse strand, counting down.
TGAGAAAGGTTATACTCTTCAGGAACACTTTCTGCAGTCTGTGCCTATAAAGAGAAAAAAAGGCAATACTGTAGCAGAAACACTTCTTTGTGCAACGCAAGAGTGAGTGAGGCATAGATAGATACTACTTTCCTTAGAGGTCACAGTTATGGTGGCGCTGCATTCATGAGTTGAAGATTTAGAAGTGCACAGGCATACATTACTGAAGAGTATCCAAAGGCTCTCTCTCTGCTGTTTCTCACATAATTTAAACCAAGCAATTTCAAACTCTTATGAGGTGACCTCCATATATAATAATATTGTTGGAACAGTTTTGGAATTTAAAACCTCAAGATGTCATCTAAAATTATTTTTTTGCGTGTTTGTAATTCTTTGTACTACTAAAAGTCATTTAAAAAGTCTGCACTATGATACTTGTTATATGTATCTCCTCACTCAAGTAAAGTTTCAAATAGCTCAGCCCCCACCCCACCAAACCATAATCCTGGGTGTGCCACTTGTCTTATACACAGACCATTTAGTTTGGAAAAAAATATATTCACGAAAATAGACCTGACGTTATTTTTATGTCACAGAAAAAGGAAAGATGTTGAATATTAAGACTATTTAAGTCCAAATTGAGAAAATAACTTTACTTATTTCATAGTCTATATTTAACTCAGGCTTATAGAATTTTCTTAAATGCTTCAACTTCTGAACCAGCATAAGTGTTCACCTACATATAGGCACCATGTTTAGCAGTTGATGACAATAGTGAAAATGCATGAAGCACGGATGTGGCGAAGTTTTGAAGTGCTACAGCTTAGAAGTAAATATGCATAAAACATGTCAAATATAGACAATATAATAACTTAATTAGATTTGGTTTTCAAAAAGTCATTTCTGGTTATGATTCTCAGCAATCATTTAGGAAGAGATTAGATTCTACTTAAAGTGGGTTACTTAACTATCTTTACCGGAGTTTTAGATGCAAACTAAACTCTCTATCGTTGTAAGGTATATGTGTGTAGGTTGAACACTTTATAATGTTAAAACATGGTCCATACTAGGCTATAATTTACATATTAGCTATAATGAAACGGTGACCTGGTGGTCTAGGGGTAAGGTGTCAGACTTCTGTGCTGGCGGCCGGGGTTCAATACTCGGTCCCGGCACAGATTTATCTGATTACCAAACCCTTCCTTCACCTCTGACAATACATCTTGTGAATGTGTGGAATGCCAGGCCTCCACCGTGGTTCGGATCCCACGTTAAACTGTAGGTCCTCCATTTCATCTCACAATCACCCTACCATTACACATTAGCGTAAGTGCGTATAACCCGAACGGGTAGTAAGACACAGTGCTAATAATATTAATATATTGAAAATAGAATAACATGTTATAGCTCCATGATTTAATTTAATACAAGTGATGAATTCATTTTAAACGATAATGTGTCAGACCTGTTAGTGTTCCTCTCCCGCTTTTTTTTTTGTTTGGTTTTCATATAAAATAATATGGGATACAGAATCTATATTTATTGATGTGCTGTGCTAAATTAAATAACTTTTTCATTTAAAAGTTGAGAATTTGTTCCAAAAATCAATGCTCCCAGATGTTTGATAAAAATGTTCATTTTACAGAGGGTTCTATTCAACATGAACATCTTAACATCTCTAAGAACATGTATTTGGAAGACTGCAGCTACAAGAAATATTCAATGTGTTGTGCCAATTCTTGGGGAAAATCTTCAAAGGAACTACCATGGAGTTATAAAAACATTTGACAGTTTGACACAAACAAAAAACATAACTTTTGTCAGTTTATTTAAGCCTTTGCTTAATAGTTTTGTTCCAATGTTTATACCAGTGTGTGGGTTCAAAGTGAAGGGCAAACTCAAAAGAAGATGTAAAGATTGTTATTTTGTTATGAGACAGGAGAGGCTGTACGTTATTTGCAAAACACACCCAAGACACAAACAGATGGCTATGAAGAAGAAAGAAAAGAACACATGGATCTTAACTCATGCAACCCAAGGTCCAATCAGAGCTTGGTAGATTGTATCACTAGTTCCTTAAAAAAAAAATTATTTACATAATGTTGTCATAGCATGTGTAGGTAGTGTTTGTTGATATGACAATCTTTTCTTTTTATAGGTATTCAAATAAAGTTAATTAGTCTTGTTTGTGTGGTGATTTATTTTTTTATAATAACTAAAAAATAATAATTTACTGCTTACAAAATATAGTGTTTAAGCTAATAAACTTTAGTTTACACTTAACTGTTGTTAGGATGAGGTTACTTACCTATGTACTCCAAGGCATTAGGAACTTGAAAGTTCATTGCTACACTTACAAAAGTATGCGATCTATACTTATCTTGAGATAGTTCTATACAGTCCAACTCATTACTCCCCAACTCTTTCAGATTCATTCTAATGCTATCCTCTCATCTGTATCTAGGTCTATTCAAATTGGTTTGCCCGTCAATACTTTGAACAGTGTTCTATATTCTCCCCATTTGTGCTGCATGTTCTGCCCACTGTAATCTAAAAGACTTTATTATCCTAATAATGTTGTGTGTTGAGTACAGGGTATGTAACTCATAATTATGTAACCTCCTTCATCCCTTTTAGACCAAATATCTTCACAACCACCTTGTTTTTGAACACCAAATTTATTAAGAAATAATTTGAACATCTGAAGTAAAACAAAAAAAGTTTAGAAACACAATGAAGTAGTATGGTAGGTTACTTACTACTAGTGTTCATTCATCAATAATCACTTGTTTGTATTAATGTTTGTAACAAATTTAGCCCTAATACAATGATGGTTCTTAGTTCACAAATTGTCTAGATTAGGTTTCTTTTATGACCAACAATAAATAAGTGATCAGTAGGTTTAGTCAGTCGGATGCACTAAATTATTTAATGAGGCATATATAACATGAGTGTCCCTCAATACAAGTGTTTTGTTTCAGGGTTTCCAAGAGACACTAGATTCAGGAATGGTTAAAGTAACACTGTCCTTATTGGGAAATGGTAATTTAAAAGCTTTTACCTTGCTTAACTTAAATCTTATTTGACAATTCATCATTAACTTCAAGGTTAACATTTTTGACAAGTAACAACATATAGATGGAATTGATTTAAAAATAATTTTTATTGCTATTATTAATACATATAAACAAAATATAATTTCAATCTACATTATAAGTCACTCAGAGTTGTGCTCATCTTAGTCAAGTGATCTGCATGACCTGAAGTGCCACATTTATTTTGTATTATGTTATTCTAAGGAGTTTACAACTAAGGGCACAGCCATGTTTGCGACCTGCTCACCTCGCCTAGGACGTATAACCAATATTTATATTGGTGACCCAACGTTTCTCACATTTGCAACCAAATCGCTGTTGCTAGGCAGTGGTCGCAATGCATGGCAGTCTTCACATATAACAAGGTTTTGTGTGATGGAGTTCTATTTATAAGCAAGCATAGCCATCACCTTATAGAGAACTGTGTGTGTGTTACAATTTGGTTAAGTTGTAGTTTACACTAGAATTATACATGCATAATAAGCTTAGAGTTAAAGTTGCTTTCTAGTTCACCAGGATTTTACGGTCAATTACTTGTAGTGGCCCTATTATAAAATAAATTCTAATTAATTCATATTTTTTATTGAGTTAATTTCTTTAGTTAATTTTTCAATTTTTCTAGATTAGTCTGTATAAATAGTGCGTAACATTTGAACCCTAGGTTTCCTAGCTCAAATCTATAGTATTATCTCTTGTTACCTCTGCATTCCCCTCGAACATTCCGAGGCTGTCCCTATTTATTTAATTTGAATCAGAATACCGCATTATTAATGGATAATGGATTCGAAGGAACTAGCAAAAGCATGTGATCATATATACTGGGGAAGGGAAAAGTATTTGCTTAGCCTCTGGGCTGGAAACTTGTTTTCTCTTGGCAGGAATATTTAATTCAAAATCTAATCAAAATTAAAAGAAATAAAAGTGACATTATTAATCTCTTTGGTACCATGTATTCCCATAGCAACAGTGTATAGGAGCTAGAAGGTGCATTACAATAATTAGCCCAACAAATTAAACTATATACACATCCAGTATAGATTTAATCACAGTGAACTAAATAAAGGGAGGAAGTAAAATGTTAGAAACAGAAATTCATATACTACTATGATTTATTACCAGAATACTGGAAGGAAGTTATGATAACTATTTTCAAAAATGGAAATAAAACAAAGTTTAAAAGAAAAGGTACCTACTTCAGTACCTGCTTGGCCTAAGGCAAATGCAGACGACAGAGAGATTGGGCTTTGAATCCTGGTCAGGTGTATTGAGGGTGGTTTTCCAAAATGGTTTTCCACTCTTCCTTCACATAAATTCAGGTTCACTTCCTTGAAATTTAACCTTCCTCATTCCTACCCCATGAGCATAATTAGTATACCTTGATTTTAGTTGAAAGAACAAAAGAGAAAATTCAAACACATTTCTTTGTGGCCAACATTGATAACTTTTTTATTATTTGTGTTATTTTAAAGGTAGGCTATTGATAATATTTATACATTTTATAAGAATATAACTTCTACTGTTATTCATACCAAAATCATCATATACATACGCATATAGCCTAGACAGTAAGATGTGGTACTAAAAAACCTATAGAGGTATCTCACGTCTACTAACATGTTACAACATAATGAGGTGGACTGGATAAAACTAGCTCAAGATAGGTGGCATACTTTTGTATGTACAGCAATTTACTTTAGAGTTCCTAATGCCATAGAGTAAGCAAGTGTTCAACAAAATATGCAAAATCAATTACAGTACATTAACAAGTAAAACATATATTATGCTATAGACAGGGTTTCTCCTGAACATGTAAATAAAAACAATATTATATTTTCAAATCAACTAAGAGTTTTAAGATTTTATTTTGAAAAAGATTGGCAGATTGATATAGCGTATGCAAAGTGTAAGCGTTAGTTTTTAAAGTATGTTATTATTATGGTTCTAAGTTTTCAGAGTTATTAAAATAAATTATATCCCATGTATTTGGTTAAAACGGGCTGCTCTCTATTTGATTTAAAGTTATCTAACTTTATTCAACAGTAGCTTAAACTAAGACTTAAAAACTAGGATATACATATAGGAATATTTCAAATAAATATTATGAATTTGAATAATGCTACACATTAAAGAAGAATCATGTAATTTAAATATAGTGACCTACTCTCTATGTTTCATAGATAAGATTAAAAATATATTTAAAAATTTCATTGCACATTAATGTGATTTTAAATATTGTCATTTCCTCACATTTATGATTGGTCATCATCGTCTTGTGAGTAAAAGGCTTGATTTCTTCTTTTTAATTTCTTTTTTGGTTGCAAATAATTTGTTTTCAGCTCAGGTACATCTGACATGTCACCACCTATTACACAGAAATAAAATTAGGTAACCTTCATGCATATTTAGGCATTCTTGAGATTGGTTAAGTTAATAAACTCTAAATAGAGAGTGTCAATTATTTNTATATATATATATATACTATTTTATTTATTCTATCCATCTTCTTTTCAGAAACAATGATTTTTGGCATTGGTATCATTCACAATATCGTTATAGAGCACACTATGTTCAATAACAACAAAGATAATTTGTTTTAGGCTAAGTATATATGTTTTGATGATACATGGAGTGTACCGTTATATAAGAGTGCAGGGTTCTTCCAAAAAATAAAAAACTTTTCACTTTCCACCCTCTACTTTTTGGCTCTCCACTTTTACTTAGCCAAACTTTTTTTAATAAAATATAAAATTCTTGAAAAGTGAAAGGTACTTTCAAAAAATAGGCCCTGGTCCCAATTAATATGGATTTTTACCAGGGGTCTGCGAGCTTGGGTTTTTTTTCCATTCAAGTTGATTATTTCTAAAAGTTCCCGAGTTCGAGTATATTCATAATTTTAACATATTAAAAAGTATATTAGAACACACATTCTTAAAATATGGATGACACTCATTTTTATAAAGAGCCATTTAAAAAAAAAAGTTAATGTAAATATCGGTTTTTAAATTAGAAATAACACACACAATTTAAAAAAAAAACACCAAAATAAATAAATAAAATAAAATAAATCAACATTCATGTCTTTAAGGACATTAAAATTACACTAACCATTATAAAAAAAATTAATAAAATGAATAATTGCATGATGGCTTGGAAATGTATAATAAGACAGTGTATAAACACTGTACAGTGATATAAAGTAAGTGATAGTGAAGGAAGCCAAAATGGAAGGATAGTTAGGTTAGGCCTAGATAAGAACAAACACACTTCTCTCTTCATGTCATCTTACAAACTTTTACACTTTCCACTTCTTCAAAACTTTCACAGTAGCACACTAGTTTGAATTATCAGGAATATTACTTTTTCATTAATGTCTCTTCATAATTATGAAAAATAAATATTTCCGAAAATTCAAAACAATGTGAAGAAGTGGGAAGTGTAAAAGAGTAGAAAGAAAATTGAGAAGTTTGTTTATATCTAGATTAAACCTAATTATCCTTTCAGGTTTGCTTCCTTCATTATCACTTTACATTATTATCGAGCGTTTCTACACTGTCTTGATAAAAAGTGAATAAAATTGATATTTTAATAAGCTAATATTTCCCCAAAATATGCTTAAGTAACTTAATTTACCCTATAAGAAAATGTAAGAATCAAACAATTAGAAATTTGAAGTGTTTCGTATTTCGTTTATTATTCCTTAGTGTAATCGTGCATAATCACATATTCTGTTCCATTTCCCTATACGCAGTTGTACAGGCTCTCCTTAGACATTATTTTATTGAGAAATTTACTTCAATTCAATTTTTAATGCTTATAAAAGTTGATGCTGATACTTTAAAATGAAAAATAATATGACTAAAATAATATTTCTAGCAAACAATATGAAGTAGTAAATGCTTTTTTAATATAAATGTGGTAAGTTTGGTAAAATATGTATTGCAATAAATAAGATCAACCTTGATTTTAAACAGGTTAACCAACATATCCATTCAATTATTTAGTAATCTTCTTGCTATTTTTATTTTCATTGCTTTGTCATGGCAATACAAGTAAACAACTTCAATCAAGTATAATTCAAAATGGATGACAATATTGAATAAATTTACCGGTCGAAAATGGTTTTAAAGCTCTATTATGTATAATGTGAAAATTGAAATTAATTTTTAACAATGTGTTAACTAACCGAATGATTTATAAGTAGAAATGCTGATATTATCTCAATTAAATAAACGATGCTTACAATTGTGTTTTAAAAATTGATTATTAAATACATCAAGTGGAAGCCTACAAAACTTTCAATCTCAAGCTTAAGCGACGAGCTCGGCTCGAAGCTCAGAATACAAGTACGCGCAGAGCCCTAATTTGTACTACTAACTAGTACCATATCTTTTTCAAATGCCCAATTTGATAAAGCCATATTTGAACTTGAGCATGACAAGGATGTGTGAGAACTGTGCGCTCGTAGTGTATTCATGTTTCCTTTATCTAGCAAATCAATTATATCTACATGCATGTATTTTAATATTGAAAAACTCCATAGCCACACAAAACACATTTTTTAATGTAATATCTTGCAAACTGAGCCTTCAGATGTATACAAATATTTTCTTTAGCCTCTACTTGGTAAATATTTATTAGTAACAATGTATTTATATACAACGGTGAGCTTACATTATGTTAAGTACCAGCATACAAAATAAACCTGGGAAATAGTTTTTAATACACATTATTATAGGGAATTAAAGGGGCCTATATACATTAAGTAAATTAAAGAGTGAAACACTTGCCTGTACTGCCTTGTGATGTTGCCGACAAATCTTCAAGGCCACTACTTGTTACTTCATCAATATCACTGTCCACCACACTTGGGAGCACAGCCTTCCTAGTAACAGGCTCTGCTTGGTCATCAAAGTCACTATTCAGTGGACTTGGCAACACCAGACTATACCGTTTCACCTGACTTGGGCTTTGCAAGTCAAAGGAAACCTCATCAGTACAACTACCAAAACTTTTAGACGTGGATTCAAGTTCTGTGCTTTCGCTGCATGTGGTGGTGAGTGTGTCATCCAACATATTCGAAGAGACATTTGTTAAGTTGCCTGTACATTCTGGGGTGAGAAAGCTTGGCAGAGTGCAGGTAGACACTTGACTTGTGTTGAAACTTGAGTCACTGTTGCAGTCTAGCAGGAGAGCCATGGGATCATCCACACTTAAACGCTCGCAAAATGCCATTGTCTGAGGGTTTATCTGGGCTTGCGGCTGACTTGGGTATCTCTCCCGAGCAGGTGTTGATGTTTGTGAGGAGTTTTCTCCTTCAGAGCTGAATGGTGTTACTGTTGTTGTAAAATTTAGGGGAATAACAAGGTTGTTGTCAAATTTTTTAAGGACTAAATTTGACTCTTCACTTGTTGGTGTGAAAATCCAGCTGTATGATAAATATATACAATTATTATTAGAGATTTCATAGTTACTAATTTTGATTTTGATTCTTAAATGCTAACCTCATTTTTTTTGATTCATCTATTTGGTGTACAGTACTCTAATTAATTGGAAAAACAACTAAAAAAGTTATAAAAAACTCAATACAAGTTTGATTTGGCATGGTCAAAAGAACAAAAAGATTTTGTTGAGTGCATTTACAATTTGCCAGTGATAAAGTTAAAACACTAAAAAAACTAATACTGTTCAAGGTATTGAAAATGGTGGTGTTATGTAGGATGGTGGTGTTATGTAGGATGGTGGTATTATGTAAGAGTTTTTAAATGTAAAGCGAAGCTTGAAACATGCAAAGAAAAGTCGAAGCCGCAAGTTGAAGATAGTTTTTGTTGTAAAATAACACTACTCTTAACTTTTGAGTATTCACTAACGCAACTAGATAAAGAAAAAGTTTTGGAGATAAACAAATCACCCTTTATTCTTTCATGTTAACATCCGAATTTATCTCTGCTTATTTTAATATGTGTTTAGAATAAGTTCAAGGAAAGGTGGATAGAAAACATATAAAAGGTATAAACACAATATGGATTTTACAATGAAATGAAGAAGACAGTTAACACTTTACATTGCTGCCACTGGAGAGAGTGTTATTGGCTGCCTTTTTAAGAAAATAGATTTGTCACCACTCAATTCCTTGACTTAGCTTTCATTTTATCAGAACTCATCTAAGAGGAGTGTAAAACGCGAAATGCAATTTCCTAAAAAAGGAAACAAAAAAAAAGTGGAATTGGTAAAGTATGAGAGGACACTAAGATAGGAACATGTCAAAGGAATAACATTAAGGACAAACACAGGAAAAGGACATGGGATGTGAATACCGGTATATATAATATATCTCTTTAAGGAAAGGTAATTTGTAATATATGTTTGGAAAAAGGTACAGGAAAGGTGAATAGACAAAGAAGTTTTTATATATCAAATGTCCTTTTCCTGTTTTTGTCTTTAATGTCATTCCTTTTATATGTTCCTATCCAAGTGGCCTATCATCCTTTATCAATTTCCTTTTTCTTCCTTTTGTGTTTTTTGGTTTCCTCTTTTATTAAGTTGCGTTGCATATTTCACACTCTTCCCTCATGAGTTTCTAAAGAATGAAACATAGGTCAAGAGAAGCAATGTAAAGTGTGAATTGTTATATTTTAATTGTAACAGCCATACTGTGTTTGTTCCCTTTTATGTGTTTTCTATTCACCTTTTTTGTCTGTACCTGCTTCCAAACATATATTACAAATTAACTCAAAAAAACAAAACAAAAAAAGTTTTCCTTAAGGAGATATAATTATTATGTATTCAAATCCAATGTCCTTTCTGTGTTTGTTTGTAATTTTATCAGTAGTATGTTTTAAAATACTGTTTGATGGCTGTTCTAAAATGTTTATATGTTGAAATATGTCATTTGTGAGAGATTTTAAAAAAAAATTGCTATATATCAAAGTTTTATTTTTCTTTCGAAATGTTTCGAAGTTAAAAAAGTTATTGTTGGTGGTGAAGTCAAAGCAAAGGAGATTTGGGTTTTGACTTTGATTTCAATATTTTGCAGCTTTACACACCCCTAGTATTAAGATCGATTCTCGATTATTTCAATACCAGTAGAATCAAGGATGCTGAGGAATCAAATTTGACATTCTTAGTTATTATTGACAACATCTGTAAGTATAATTTGTGAAAGAACAAAATAATTTGTAAAATATTGTAACTAAGAGAATAAAGTTAATGCTGCTTCATTAAGATTTAGTAAAACATGGTGCTATAAAAAAAAAAAGCTATTTTTGTAGCTTTCATAACCTTTGAATGAATGAATCAGTACAAAGTTCAGATCACAAGCACAGTATCATACTGTATGTACGAGGGTCTAGAAAGTAAGAGTACTTGATTTTTCTATTTAAAAGAAAATTGTTTTTAAAACAAAATTACAGGATTTTGTTGGTAAATATGTCAGTTATTATTTCTCCACATAGTCGCCTTCCCGTTCTATGCAGGCTGTGAGCCGTAGCACAAGCTTTTTGATGCCCTTCTCAAAGAATTCTCCCGCCATCTCCTTCTTCCAGTTCAGGACCTCTTGTTTACCTCCTTATCGGTTGAAATTTTTTATACCCTTGTGAGTCTTTAGGGAGGTGAAAAGATGGTCTGAAGGTGCAAGTTAGGGGAGTATGCGGGGTGGTTCAAAATGTCCCAACCGATTGAGTCCAAAAGCGCCTTGGTGTTGTCGTCGTGCAACAAGCGCACTCCCTTCGTCAATATTCCCCTCCGTTTGTTTTGAATTGCTCTCTTGAGCTTTTATGGGGTCTCACAGTATCGTGCTGCATTAGCCGTTTACCCCTGAGGCAGAAATTCGATCAAAATGATCCCTTTTCGGTCCCAAAATTTAGTGGACATGATTTTTTTGCCTTAAATTGGGGTTTTGAATTTTTTGGCAGATGGGGAACTGGTGTGCCGCCACTGTGATGAATGTCTTTTTGTCTCAGGAGTGTAATGAGCCACCCAGGTTTCATCTCCAGTCACAATCTAGCTCAGAAAATCCTCACCTTCCAATTCAAATTGCTCAAGGAACTCGCAAGCGCTAGCGATTCGATTCACTTTGTGCTGCTCTGTCAATTGTTTTGGGACCCATCTTGCACACAATTTTCGGAATCCCAGCGTTTCTGTAATGGTTTCGTGTAAGAGAGATCTGGAGAGTTGTGGAAACATCGCAGAAACTTCATCCACTGTCAATCGGCGGTCTTCATGAACTGTTTAATCGATTTTTTGCATCAACTTATCGGTCAAAATGGAAAGTCTTCCACACCTCTGATCGTCATGAACATTCGTTCTGCCTTCATTAAACTCAAGACACCACTTAAACACGTTCATTCAGTTCATAACACCTTCGCCATAAACAGTTTTGATCCGTAAAAAAATTTCAGTCAGTGTTTTTCCTTCAGCGAGAAGGAACTTGATGACAGTGCACACTTGGCGGGATTTCTTATCGACATATTTCATACAAACGAACACTACAAGGCGAGTTTTCATACTTACGAGGTCCGCCTGTGTTCGTTGTGTTCAGAAGAACCCCCACTACCACTCAGTGTTGCCAGCCTTGGAAAAAAATTTCTCACAGCACGAGAGGGCAACCAGTACTCTTACTTTATGGACGTGCCTCGTATAAAATGAGGGACGGGCATTAGGTTTGAAATTGTCAAAAATAAATAATCTTATATTTTTTTTTTCAAATTGCAGTCTTGATCAACTGAATATTAATCAAAATGTACTATATAACATGGCAGATAAGAATTAGTGAAAGAAAAATTTAAGGAAAGAAAGGAAAATAATATTTGGGAGGAGATAAATGATCATGAAAGATAATTAGAAGGTTGCTGAAGTTGTTAAAAGAGAAATATTTGAAAAAGCAGAAAGAAAATAGAACTAGACCTAAAAAAAAGAGGAGGAGGCTATAAATTAAAAAACAACTTTAAAATATGAATAGTTCAAACTAGTAATAAAAATGTATATCAAGAAAGAAGGGAGGGTGTAATAATTCAAAAAGGAGGACAATTATGTGGAAGAGATATGCTACAAAATAGATAGTTATAGGTAGTAGACCAAAATTTTGAAAATAAAAACAAAACCAGAGAAGTATTGTCTAAAATTTGCTGGGAAAGCTAAAGTAAAATATATAATTCTAGATTAATTATGCACAGAGCCAGTTGAGTGTGTAAGTGGGTTCAAGCTATGCTCCGTGAGATGAAATATGTCAAGTGGTTCTGGATAAAAATAAAAAGGCAATGGAATCATGTGACTTAATTATGGGAGCAGACACACAATAGGACATATGTGTTGAACAGGTGAGATGTATAGAATTACTATGGAAATAATGGCAGTGGTTTGTGGGATTAAATTAGTTGAGACCGGCCTGATAGTTGCAAAGGAAACAACTCTACAAATTAGTAATTGAATTGATATTGCAATATGTTTTGGTTTTGACCCAAGTGTAATAATTTGTTACTGGTGATTTTGGTGAAAACATTTTTTTATCTAAATATCAAGTTTGGTTTAAATTTTTTGTAACATCTGGAAGTTCTATAAAGACATACATTAGACTAAGAAACACATATTTTAATTTACGCTAATAGTTAAAATTTGTCTTATCAGAAAAATACCAGTCAATCTTTTCTGTGGCAACACAGCATTTTTGTTTCATTATTTACAACAAATATTCTTAAAAATTGAATGTAAATCTAAGTGAATATTAATCCAACAGGTAAAAAAAATGAGGAGGCTAAGAAAAGTGAGCTGGACTGACATGACTGAAGAGAAAGGATGGAAAATCATAATCTTAAAATAAAAAAACTATGCAGCCTGTCAGGATTGGATATGATCTTCCAGGTCAGTCTCGCACATCACCTGTCTGCTCCACATACAAGGCTCACCAGACCAACACGCTATAGGTTAAAATGGCTGCGCTATGAGGGAGAGCTTGGGTCCTTCACTATGTCAAGGTGTCATCAAGGGGCATTGAAATAAAAGCTAGTTTTAAACATGGTTTCATTAGAGAGAAGTAGACAAATATTCTTGAGTTAATCAGATGGCTTTCACAAAGCTAGATTCAGGTTTGACCCAACCCCCTCTTCACATAACCCTGCCTCATAACAAGCTTAAGCAAACAACATTAAGGTCCCTTTATGATGAAAATGTTAAAAGTGAGTTGTTTAACAATTTGAAAGTGATTTTATTACCGAGAATTGACACTAATGAAGCCCAGTGTTGATAGACTCAGCCTGGCTCAAGGAGTGCAACAAAACTTACTTAAGGTTGAGGGTCTGGTGTATACTTGTCAGGGGTCTGACCAAACTTGTTGGTAAATGAATTTAATAAGCTGAAAGTAATAATTAGATTATTTAATTGAAACAATAAAAAAAAAAGATGACTACATGGACTATGAAAATTAATCAGTCAACAATAGCTCCTGACCACTACGTACCGTTCATCCTGACCAGGTCCTGGCATGTATTGTATTCCCTTCTTCACGCTCAACAGATGATTGGTCAAATAGACAATTGTAAGCCATTCCAAGTCATACTCCAATTCAATTGGCTTTTTACTATCATGCGGAATGTCAACCACCTATAAAATTAACCAGAATTTGTCATTTATGTGCTTTCAGACCACATAGTTCATCATCATGAGTGATATAAATCAACTGTAGGATTAACAATAACCTATCTATGTGCTTTCAGACCACATAGTTCATCATCATAAGTGATGCAAATCAACTGTAGGATTAACCAGACTTTCAGACTACATAGTTCTTCATCATTATGAATGATGAAAATCAACTGTAGGATTAACCAGAACCTCTCTTTATTTCAGACCACATAGTTCATCATGTGTTATGTAAATTACCTGTTAGATTAGTGAACGTCTTTCTGTGCTTTCAGCCCCCATATTTTGTCATGTATGATGTAAAACACACATAAGATTAACACGAACATCTTACTTGCCTTCAGATAACATATATTTTATAATGTGCAGTTTGGTGACCACCTATAAGAAAATATTGTATGTCTTATATGTCTAGATTTGTTAGAAATGTTAAAATTTCTGTTTTTGCTAATTCATATTATTAGAACCTCATTAATCCGGACAACCCTTTTCCCAAAATGGTACATTAATAAATACTGATTAAAAAGCTAGGTTGCGGGAGCGTGACTGCCAACTGCCATACACATTTACCCTAGCCACTGTAAGCCCGGCTGTTGACCTGTGATGACTCGCCCCATAACCAAGACCTCATGTTCTAAGTAAAGTCAGATTAAAGGACCAAAATACCCTCTAATTAATGTACATATTAATTTATTTCCTGAGGGTTATCTTACATTTGTATTAATTTAAATGTAAAATGAATGTGGTTTGTTTTTGTAAAGGTTGTTTTATTGTACCTTGTCTTATTTAATAGGTTGTTTTTTGATCCAGACTTTTGTTTATTCGGACAAATTCAAACCCCAATTAGTCTGAATTAATGAGGTTCTACTGTACTAGTATCATACAATGAAATAACCCTTTTAAATTTCATTAGGGAAATAATGAGATGGTTGATTTTAAGTCAGTGAAACACATTCTTGGAGCAAGTGAGGGTGGGACACTACTGGGTGTGTAAACGATCAAATTCAGCTGGGTATAATATTCACAGATGCTAACCACTCGCTTAACTTCAAAAGCATATCTCCATATTGGCTGGATTCAACTAATCTAATCCCTAACCAACACTTTTTCTAGTCTTATTTTATAACAGCTGACTAACTAAATTCACACAACATGCACACAGAAATAAATATAACAAAAAGACTTGCTTGCAAAAATTTTCTTTTGGGAAGACATTTGTCCAAAGCCAGAAACTTTGTTGCTTTTCTTGTTTCTTCCAAGTTATCATCTTGAGAATTCTACAATAAAAACATTGTCACACATTATCAGTTTGAATCTTAACTAGTCAAGTCTAATGAATGCCTACTTGAATTTTATGTTTAGTTTTCAATGTAGGTCAAAAAACACACTAATAAATATTTATAATTTCACTAAAATATGTGAAAGACAAATTTTGGTTTGTAATGGAAAGATAATGTAAAATTTACTAAGTTAATACTTTGACCCAAACATGTATTAAATGACTTGTTACTAAGCTTTTGTGGGATTCTGGTATGAAGAACAGCATCTGACAGTAACTACTTTAATACCTTTGCTAAATTGACAACAGTTCATTTGAATTAAAAAGTATAAAACAAACTATAAATATTAAGTTATGATAGTTAAAATGTGGAGTTATTATTCACTAAAACACTATAGAAGTTGTATTGATCAAAACATTGCTTACTGTCATAAAACACAAAACGATACACACAGTTTAGGGCATGGACCTGGTACAGTTGCTTATACATTTTTCAGTGTAAATATTGAAATTAGCATCTAATTTGTATTTTATATTGTCGAGGTTTTTACACTGTGTTACAATGTGGAATGTGAATGCAAACTAAAGTGAGAGAAAAGAGGAAGGTAGGTATGGGTCTAGACAAGACACCAACTGTAACATATGACCATAGCATATATTATTATTATTATTAGCACCGCGTCTTACTACCCGTCCGGGTTATACACACTTACGCTAATGTGTAATGGTAGGGTGATTGTGAGATGAAATGAAGGACCTACAGTTTAACGTGGAATCCGAA
>CABFVZ010001982.1:137117-148645 GCA_902151445.1 Timema monikensis | reverse complement strand
ATTTCATCTCACAATCACCCTACCATTACTCATTAGCGTAAGTGTGTATAACCCGAACGGGTAGTAAGACGCGGTGCTAATAATAATATATCAAAGTACGTGATTATGTTAGATAAAATAAATAACATCTTCAACATCTTTCATTCTTCTCAATAAGCTTCTAATTCATTCATATCGAATGGAACCATTTTTAATTGATATCACTTTTAAATAAGAAAGAGTCTCGTAGTCTATAATCACAGAACAAGCTAGTGTTTTGTTGTAATTGGGCCACTGGAGGCCATATTAGGGATTCATAACTCATAATATATGTGGGTAAGATGAGTATGTGGTTATTTGAATAGAGTATGACAGCACTAGCCCGAAGATAAATGGAAAACCACATCGTGATAATATAACTCCCACATTTCAGACAATCGGGATAAGAACGCAAGTCAGAGGATGTCTTGAACTGTACATATAAATATGTAAAAACACTAATAAATTACGCTGATGTAGTAGTGATGTGTAGAGTACAATTTAGAGGAAATGTTTTCGTATTTGCATGTAGGAAGTGTGGGGATGCCGCGTTACTTAAAAAATTGTTTGTTGTTTTAAAATATAGTTCACGGTGAAAGGTATCAACATTTCCTTAAATAATTGAAAACGTTACATTTTGAAATTTTATAGTTTAAAAAATCGAATGAAAAGTCAGAAAAATATCATTTTCAAATGCGACTCACGCTAAAAGTCACAGTTTTTAGAGTATGTCCTTAGAAACGGAGATTTGCCTCTCCCTCCCCACCCACCCCCTCCAAATAATGTTTTAACTAGTTCATGACAGATAATTCTAAGTTATTAACTGACCTCGTGGTATAGTGAGGGTCAGAGCACCTGGCTGCTAACCTAACAGTACCGGGTTTGATTACAGGTTGGTACCAAGGGATTTTTTTCGAAAACGGAATAATTCCCATGGTCTCCAGGGTTTGGTTAATTAGGCTTAGGTTAGGTCAAGATGTTCAATGGATCCACCCAGTCCTATTCACTATCATCATTCCCTCATCTCATCGGGACATGGAAAGAATTTACTATTAGTCGTCCCCTGGACAACGGTACATTAGTACTGGCCAATCTTTCCACAAATTGAACTACAAATTGATGTAGCCCACACAGGCCACTATTATTATTATTATTATTATTATTATTATTATTATTATTAGCTCTAGATTTCCTGGATCTTATTTTAATCATAAAAGAAAAAAACAAACTTAAAGAGTTGATTTAAGGTGCACCCATATATTTGATTACTTAATGTTTGTTTACTGTTGACGGTTCATTACTAATTATTATTGAATCAGCTTATTATGTTTGTACTTTTATTGTGTTTATTGCTGTTTTTTCCCTTTTTTATTATCATTAAGTTACTAAATCAATATCATTGTAATTCACTGTCCACAAAGTTAGTCTATATTTTAAAAGTCTTGTGATTAGTATTTTCTTAATTCTAGCCTGTTAGAGGTCTAGACTCTCGACTGTGGAGTACTACCACTTTAACAAAAAAAATGAAACTGAAATGTATTATTATTATTATTATTATTATTATTATTATTATTATTATTATTTTAAGATAGTTTAGAAGGGTTTTAGCTGTTTTTAAAATTCAGGACTGCTATTCTTGTAATGATCACAGTAGTGTGATGATATTTTCCTTCAAATAGGTGGCGCCCTTGATTGACCAAGCCCTCAACACGTGCTCTCTGATAGATTTTCATCTCCACTGCGCTTCGCAAGTTGCATTCCTGTTGTGCACTTCCGTTCCGCTGAACTCAAGATAAAGAGCTGAAAGAATCTCCTGTTAGGGAGGGGGAAGCCTTGTTTGAAATCAATAGAGAGCACGTTGTGCCGGTGGGACCTGTTGTTTAAAGATAAGAGAGAGAAAGAGGGATAGGAGATCAGGTTAGAGAGAGGAAAACTAGTAGCAAGGGATGATAAAGAACCATAGTTTGAGCAGAGGACGGAAATGAAACGACACCTTGGTAAAATAAAGCACTATGACTCATGAGCTCGGAGTATATTTCGGTACAGGGGCAAACATGTTAACAACGGCGTTGCTTATTTGGAGATTTCGAAGCTATTTGTGAAGTGGGTTGCATCTTGACGTACCTAAGCACCCTAAGTACTATCACACTTAGACACCAAGTAAGAAATAGGAAGAAAGGGAATAAAATGAGCAATTCACCCTGTGAGGCCTCTTGTTTATCTAATGACAACACTTACCCTCTTCCTCTGACGAGTTTACACAGTAACTTTAATCTTTGCTCCTTGAAATCATTGACTTGCTTTTTAAATATTCATATTTCCTGTTTCCTATTCTAGATATACATATGCTTCCACGGACTTTTTTAATCCACATCCTAGCAGGAAGACTCCTGCAGGACATTTTAATGACCAAGACAAATAGCCTAAGTTTTAGATGATTTATCAAAAATACGTTTACAAAAAAAAAAGTTTCAAGATTTAAAAAAATTGTGGCATTTTAGGACGATTTTTAGAATTATTTAATAATTTATGATTTTTGTTTCAACGTTATATCCTTAAAACTCGCCGAATAAAACGTAATTATAAATCAAATATTGCTTCCTTACACCCAAAGAATTTCAGTTTTTTCAAATGGCAACTAAATGTAAAGTTCGTTTAGTCTGTTGTGTCAGTGGTGGAGAGGTCAGGGTTCGAATCTCAGACCGTGGGTTTTCCTATATGAATTCCCACATCTTTTCCACGCAAAGGCGGGTACATTTATTCTAGATTATGCCTAACAAAAGTGTTGATAGCTACGACGTGTGAAAAAAACATTTTGGACATTTGAAATACACGAAAAGTTTATTCAGATCGAATAAAAAGATTTTTCTTTTTTTAGAAATTAATCAGCTTATATGTGTACTATGAACAGAACATGTTTATTATTCTAATTAATTTTTAAGCCTGTATATGACCGGCTAGTGTAAATTCTACCAACCTAACAAAACTGAACCTTTAATTTGTAGAGGCATAAAAGTTTAGGTTTTGTTAGGTTGGGCTAGCTTTTTATAAAATAATAGTTCTGCCACTTAGTTATATTAAGTAAGAGTGGCTATTCCACGAATAAATAAATAAATTTTGTTTATAGTAAATAAACTTCACAATTTCTTTATATACTTTTTTTTTGTGAATACTGTAGAGCTTTTAGTTATCAATGTCCCCTTATTTGATCCTTCAACGACTTTAAACCTTCGTCTATTGAGCTTCGCACCATGTGAACAGCCACACGCAGCTATCACGGCTGAAAACTGGATCGGGCAGATAAATAATAACCCTGTCCAAGGTTTGACCTTATGACTTAATAATATTCATTGAGAACGCTAGTTTAACTGGGAAACGCCTTCGTCTCAAAATGAAAGGGATGCCAGGGTCTACAGAGGGCAAATACATTTTTTGTATGAACATATGTTCCCTTGAGACGAACCCATCAAATTGTTGCGTTGATTAAACTTACATCCAATTTTGTCACTGCTAGGCGGGTCCTCATTGAATAAACCTGTTTACTATTGCGCGCGCGCGCGCACACACACACACACACACACACACACACACACACACAATCAAACACTAGTTCTATTTATACGGGTATGTCTTTTTGACTCTGAAGTGTTAGCTCTCATTTAATTAAAGTAGTAATTTGTTTATATGACTACATATAGGGGCTATGTAAATGTAAGATCAAATTAAATAAATATCTTTAACGTTACCTGTAAAAGTTTCATTGACCAAAGAAACACTTATTGCTAACTAATATGAATACAAATCAACCAGACCATAATGTATTGAAGCCAAGGCTATATATTAATTTAGTATATATAGTTTATCTACGGTAGGACTGTAGATAAAAGGCATATAGCCTAAGGTTCTTTATTGCAAACATTGTCTGAAAGTAACTAATGTAAACTTACTCAAAAATAGCTATTATTTGCTTAGTAATACTATGTTATCAATACAAAGTGTTATCAAACGAGTCTAATAATACTTTCAGCCAAGGTTTGCAATAAAGAACACTCTGCTAGTTGTCCCATTGTAGATGAGCTATAGTAGGAACATTTAAAAATAGTAAAGCTTTTATTGTTTGCACTTTAAAGGTAATTATTTTATACACAGGTATAGTTAAATTAAAATAAATAAATAAACATGGGATTAATGTGTCTTAGACACTTTTAATTCAAAGCCTAAAAGTCGAACTTTTTTAATATCCAACCGTTTGTTTGCTCTAAAATTAACTGAGTTGGCAGGAGTAGGTGGGTAGGTGGGTGTCTCTCTGCACGAACAAATTTCCACCAAGTAAACAGAAAATCTGATTGAATTTTGGGAGAATTTTGTAACTAGTTTTACGCACGAATGTGTTCATCTGCTATGTAATCAACTAGCACTTTAAACTCCTGATGGAATGAAACTAGTATTTTCATTTAGTTTCCGATTTGGTAAATATGTTTGATATGATGCTAGCAATAAATTATAATTATTTATTCCAATTTATATGCATATTGATAACGTTTTTTGCAGCGTGAATAACATTCAAACGGAGTGAAATCACATATTTTGTTTTATATATTTGATCAGCACGAAGCAGTTAAAATATGTACACTAAAATACATCAGCAATTAACATATTATTCACAATTTATTTCTCGTTTTCTTCTCACTGTTATATAATTGAGGGGTCACAAAATCTTGGGGTGGGGTGTGGGGGAGTTTGAAGGCAAGGGGGATTAGCTTTGACTTTTATCTGATCCAAAAATTCAAAATTTTTTAATTAAAGCCTATATAGGAATTTATAAGGATATGAACAAATAATCAAAATATTAAATTTGTTATAAATAACAATTAGTTATGGAATTCTTTTAAATGTAAATATAGATAACCTAAGTTATAAACAGTGTTTGAATAGTCTACACTGAATACATTTTTTCTTGCCTACAGAGCTAAATATACCATTTCATTTGTAAAAAAAAGAGAAGGGAGTAACAGATAACAGAAAGTGTTCAAGTGAAAGAAAATATGGAAGCGATTAAAACAGGACGAATGGTGAAATGATAAAGAAAGGTGGAGGCATTTTACTAAACAAACCCGGCCATAGGCTGAAAAAAGTTGATGATGATGATTATTGGTAAAAACTGACCAAATTAAATATGTATATATTTTAGTGGAGTAGCACTCAATCTCGCACATCGATGGGTAACCATTCTAAACGTTAGGCTAATTCCTTCTAGTCTACCGGTAACGGGGATATGAAGGTTCAAATTACATCCTGGTCTATAAAGAATGTGTTCTCTTAAATAGTTTTCCATTCTCCCTCCAAGCAGATGGCGTACATTTCCTCTAAATTATAACTTACTCATCACTAGCTCATTATCCCAATTAAATGGTGATATCCCAGACGGGTAGTAAAACCTGGTGGAATTATATAGTGATCGTCTAAGATATTTGTGCAAAGAGTTTTTTTTAACCAAAAAGAGGGTCCCCGGGTCAGTTTTGAGTAAGTCATTCACTTACATTGAGTCAGTTCGCAATTTTCATAATAAGAACCTTATCTGACAGTTAGAAAAGCTACTAGATCTACTTTCACGTATTCATACGTCAAGCCATGTGATCTGCAACTGTCACTTTTGATAAATATTTAACCGAGCGTAGTGAAGCTCTGTATTAACTTGACCATTTAAATTTCAGCTGTCTATCCGGATCTTTGTTTCGCGTTAACTTGCCGAGTGCATGGACCAATTTATAACAAAAATTTTAACTAAATGTGACCCCCTTCAGTGGCCACGTAGTCTAAGGCGCTACTCTCACAATAGACTAGACTGCCGATGACGGGTAGATTAAGTTTCAATTCTCGGTTGGGTGTACTGAGGTATGTTTGTACAAAATGGTTTTCCATTCTCCTTCAACGAAATGCGGGTTTCTTTTTATAAATATAACCTCCTTATTCCCTAAAACTATTAGCGTTATTAGTAATTTAGATAAGCGTATTGCCCAACCGGGTAATAAAACAAGGTGATAATAAAAAAACTAAAATTTGGCCGAGGGACGTTTTAAACTTAGCCCAAACAATGAAAGAACAGGGTTCTTTGATCTGGTCATCCGTTTAAAAGATAACGGTAGCTAAAAAATTTGTATCTCTGTTTCACGATAACTTCCAAATTTCAATGGCGTATTCTCTGGATATACTAGTCCTGCACCGCATACCCATAATTATATGGACTAGTTTCTAAATTCAATGTTGTCTGTGCAAACTGTGCAAATAGTAATGTTTAAATTGTGAATAAATATAAATGTATAATGCATCTATATAGTATTAATTTTTAAACTAATATTTGTTCATAATTCAAGAATATTGTGTTTTAAGTAATTATTCCTACAAAAAGGTCTTCTACCTACCCAGCTTAGGAAGACCAGGTCCTGCTGCTTGAAAACAGCAGCCAAAGCTAGATAAGTTCTAAAGACCTTGACCAATGTCTATGGGGTTGCAACACTCCCCCTTGCTCCTCGCCAACAAACATTGACCAATGAACTAGGACGTTTACAACCCAGGGCCTGCTGAATACTTATCGCAAGCAAAACAGTGTGCCAAGTGTTCAAGAATCAAGATAACAATGATTATTTACTAAGCTAGAATAGCTCAAGCAAAATGAAATAAATGAAAATAATATGTGTGAAATAATCGTATAAATAACAAGCTTTAAACTATGCAATAATTAAATACATACTTGATTATGTTTATGCATTCTAGGCACATGTATCATCATGTATTTGGCAAGCATATTTACCACCATTTTAGAGTATACATGGATGAAGTAGGGGTGGTTAGGTAGGGAATGAAGGGCTAATTTAAGCTGTAGTAGCTAGACAGTATTTCGTTTTTTTAGTATGAAGTATTTGTTAAGATTTAACCTTGTTCTTTTGGTTGTTGCTTATAAGTTTATAATTTTTTGCGTCATATATTATCTAAGTATTAGTCATAGTGAGTTTACATAATTCTACGTTAAGGAATCCCAAAAGTTAGAAGTGTAATTTCACAGTTTTAAAATGATTGATCAAATAAAGGTAAAATAAAATTCATTTTCAGATGTAAATGTCTTAGCAACAAACCAAAGACGTAACGATAGAGAAATAGGCCCAATAGGAAAAAAAAATCCCCCCTTTGTGGCTGTTATCACAGTTTATGGATCTAAATAGCTTCTGGAGCATAACTAGGATTTAATAGATAGTTTTAGACTCATCATTATTATTTCAACGTGAGTTGGACAGTCCATCTTATTCCTCCCACCAAGTTCTGATGGATGCTTGATCCATGTAGTACTTCATTTTACTCTTTATATATATATAAACTTTGCATATTGCTACTTGTGAGTCCAACGCCTTAGCTCAGTCAGCAGTTTGCCTTCCCAGTGAGCTAAGTGTTTCAGATTTGATTTCCGGCATGGCCTAAAAAAATATTCTTGGTAAAATTTGGATTTCACCTCTCATGGTGATGAATTAATGGGCGGGTGACTGGGTGTTGTGTTTGTTCTAGATTTAAGTTAAGTCGTGTGCTGATATAATCACTTGGCCCAGAAAATACGCGCTAATACCTCAAATAAATGAAAAATGAAAATGCTACCTGTGTGTATTTTTAGTTACACTCGACCAGTTTAATAGTGTATGTCACTTTTATACAGTCAGGACTGTGCTCATAATTCTTAGCCTTGACATTTTTACTTAAATCTCAGATTATTTAGGTATTGCTATGAACTGCAGTGTGCTGTGTTTTGGTTTTCCATTACAATTTGAGTGGATGATAATCATCAGTAGTCTCACGTTTTGGTGTGTTTTGAGCATAGTTCTGATGTACTTTTATGAAGTCAGAATATGTAATAGGCTGTAAAGGTGGATATTGAAACAAAGATATAAATAAGTCAAAAAACAGTAACAAGAGGAGTTGGGAGGTGCAAAGTCTCCCAAGATAGAATGCGAGTATGAAAAAAACATAAATGTTTGAGATTCATTGTTCTAAACTAGAGATACTCATGTTTAAAGATTTCCAGGGGAAGCATCTCTTGACCTTCTTGGCCAACGGTGGTAAAGAGTCTTTGACCCCCGAATCCTCCCTGCAGCTTTTAGAGTACAGTATACCTATTAATTCTCTACAAATACTCCACTGCCAAATTTGTAGATCAATTTTTAATGAGACCTACTACTCGACACAGAAAACATTGCATCTCGTGCCAAGCGCTGCAATCGCTGTAGAACTCCAGGTTATGAAGGGCGAAAGGGTGAGAGGATCGTTCTAGTACAGTCAGTACTAAATGGCAAATGGGGCATAAGCCCTTAATTGTGAATAGTTGGTTTAGCGTGCTTATTTGAATCCATTTTAAAAACACTTTAATTACCTTGTATTTAAAATTGATTAGGTATCCGTAGTGTTTGTCAAAATAGGTAAAAATAAAGTAAAAACATGCTACACAAAAATACTGACAATTCTAACCTATCGAACTTACGAGCCCCCCTCGGTAAGCTGACCAGAGTGTATATGACAGAACGTCAAGATAACGACTGATGACATTCTTTCCGACCCGTCTCGGTGGCGTAGTTGGCTAACGCGCTAGTCGTGTTGAGCTCGATCGCTGAGGACGGGGAGATCGAGGTTCGAATCTCGGTCGGGTGAACTGGGGGTGGTTTTTCCTAAATGGTTTTCCACTCTCCCTCCACGCAAATGCGGGTTCACTTCCTCTAATTCAACCTTCCCAATTCCCATTCCATTAGCGTAATTAGTACTTAAAGCGTATAACCCGAACGGGTAGTAAGACGCGGTGCTAAATAATAATAATAATAATAATAATAATAATAATAATAATAAACATTCTTTCCACATGCAAGGTTTACTGTGCCGAGTAGTAGCAGGGACATTCTTTGAGCCTGGGCTGAAAAATACGCGCATCCATTTCAATATGGCGGTTACTAAAAAGTTATTTCTTTAATATCTAATCTCAAGCGATTTAAATTTAAAATTTTAAGCATTTTATTTAAATTTCTAGAGCACATATTTTATATTTTGACATACGTAGTGAGACTGATGTATTAAAACATGTGAGCCACAATTTTTCTTTGTAAATAAAAAATGTAGTCCTACTAATGAATAAAGAAATAAATTATTTTCTGTGTAGCTTGGTATTCAAATATAAGGATATATTGGAAATATTTCAAATTGAAATCTGACGATAAATATTAAGTCTCTAGTAACGATAAAAAAATGGCTGGTGTGAGATATACCCTTAACATAACTAATAGTATCGATCAATACCTACATAACACTATAATATAGTAAAATTCTATCAAGTTAGGCCGAAAAAATGTTTGTTTTTATAAAAGGCCTTTATATGTAAATTGGATCATATTTAGCAAACGTCATTTATTTGTCATTACTACTCAAGAAATTCAGTGTCACGTCGAGTCGCATGGTTTAGAATATGTCGAGCTAGCAGATTTTATAAAGCTTAAAAGTGAGTAAATGGGAGAAATTCTACACAGGTAGTAGGTAGACACACTAGCTACGTATGACCTCTGACATTCCGAGCAGTCTAGGACAGCGTTTTCATAAACTAGAGCTCGCCACCCAACTAACAGGATGGTTAAAAGTTGTTCACCGGATCTCCGTTGTACAGGAGAAAACATCATTTCAAATGCCTACAATTTTATTTGTGTTTCATTAAATATAAAAATTGTGTACTATATTTTAAGAACAAAATGTGACATTTTCACTAGTTATAACGCCAAATCACAGGTACACCTCAATATTTCGTTATTTGATAGGACAGTGTGGGAGAAGATCTGTGAAAATGTCGTCTAGCTCAACGACGTTGCTCACTTGTGGCATACCAGAAAATCGAACCATATTTACCATCATTTTTATTTAATTCTTTCACAGCAGATTTTATTAATACAGGCTGTATTTTAATTGGTGTTAAATATTCTAGGGTCTTATTCTCATCTATTAAACATTAAGAAAATGTCACATAAACAATACTCTAAAAACGCTTATTTTCTGATGTAAGACAATTAGATAAGACAAAGTTTAATAGAAACAAACTAAAACATAAGACAAAACATTTTGTAACAGAAATGGTTATAAATGGTGTCCTGCTTCGATGTATCTTCTGAGCCTGCATTCCATGCCTTGTCATTCATATTCTGTTAAGTACAACTGAGGTGTTACCTATTTAACCCCATATATATTTACGTACGATACGCTTTCTTAAAACATCAATATGAGGCACAGGATTTGCGTAAACAACAAACTTTAAATATCCTCAGAGAATAAAATCCACTGGGTTCAAATTTGGTGATAGAGCAGGCCATTCATTGGATCCCCCGCGACCAGCTAATCTTTGAGGAAAATCTTTAAATAATCCTAAAACTAAGCGTTTTTAGAGCCAGTTAATATGAACTTTTTTCAATGTTTAGTCGTCCCTTAAATAGTTGACACCAATTATAATACATCCTGAATAATATGTAAACAAAAATAATAAGTTCTTAAATAATCATAAAATTACCTGACATTGTCATAAAATTAATGTTTTTTTAACTTGAAGTAGATTTTTTTACTTTTTTTCAATCTTCTACAGCATGTAATGGTCTGAAATTTGTATTTTATGGTATTGTATTGTATTAATTAATTGTTAATAATAAACTCTCTCTAATTTGTAAGCAACACCGCTAAGTAAACACATCTTGTTTAAAAATAAAAGACAAAAATCTTAAGCATATTGTGCTCAATATATTAAAATTCTACATTAAAATTAGGCCTATATAGTTTGATAAGCTTATTTCTAGTAACTTCGAGAAAACAATTGAACTGATTTTGACAAACGAACACTCATTTTAAAGGTCGAAAGTCCAGTATATCAACGAAAAGCTAAACTTTAACAGAGGAGTTTATAGTTTTTCTGCTGTTTATGGAGGGGCTCATTTTAATTTGTACGGCCCTTCTTTGCTTACATCACCATGTAAACCCTGATTTATGTATGTATAGTATATCGATCAAAAGTAAATTAAAGATCTTCGTATTTTTATAATCTACTAAAAAATTGAATACCTTATTCCAACCCCTTAAAACTGTTAAGAGCTGAGACAAACATAACCGGTGAGAGGGGTCGTGTTAAAGTTTTCATTGTGGTATGAAGAGGAAAAATATAAGATTTTATTAAAATTAAACATGGTAAGATCCAAATATATGCATTTGACGAATAAACCTTTAACTATAAAGTCGTGTGAGGCCTCGTTGTATAAAATATTTCCCAATAAAAAAATTGATTACATTTTAGCGCGATGATCTGCAGCCAACGTTGCAACGATCCACTAGTTATTCTATAAAGCTTGGAATAGAAGCTATTCCAGAGCTTGTCCACACAACATGGCTCCTACAAGTGCTTCGCAAGGAGAATCTTTCCATCTACCGCCTCTTCTCTCACTCCCCCCCCCCCCCCCCCC
>CABFVZ010001982.1:105656-119050 GCA_902151445.1 Timema monikensis | reverse complement strand
TAATATGCTTATTATTTAATAAAGTTTGGCATAAATTAAATCTAAAAGATTCTAAGACTTGAATTTATTCTATTACATAATTACGCCTTATTATCTCTATGTCTAGAAAAGGTGCGAGGGATTAGCCTTCAACCTTTTTATATATTAATATGTTAGGCAACCTGTGAAGGTGGACCGTAGTTTCCCGCTACTCACTAGAGTGAGTTGCGTGCGCTGGGGACATGCTAAATGTCCAGCATTTTATAACTCACAATTTTAGGATATTCACTCTATGCGCTCCTCTATATTCTATTTTATTTTTCCTTAACTGTAGGTTTTGTTTATATTTATGTATTGAATCCCTCTAGTTTGGAGCTTAGGGACTACAACACCTTATCTCTTTAAGGTTAATTCTAATGCTATCCTCTCGTCTGCTTCTTAGTCTTCCCGATGGTCTCTTCCCATTGGGTTTGCCAGTCAATACTCTGAACAAGGTTCTAGAATCTTCTAATCGGATTGCATGTTCTGTCCACTTTAATTTAAAATCATCAAAGCACCCCGAACAGTGAATGCTACAATTTGCCCCACGACTGCATGATCTCCCAACAATCCAAACAGTGTCTTACAATTGGTCGGCTAGAGTGGTGGCACCACAACACACCAAAATGTAAATCTTACAAAATATTACATTAACTATCAGTGGGGAAAATAAGAATTTATTCATAACAACTTTATTAAATCACAATTTCATTGAAAAAAATTATTAAAAAGAAATAAAAAATATCTGGAATATTAGTTTTCAACTTTTATTTTCCCTGTGTCTCACTACCCGTTCGGGATATACGCATAGAAGTGAAATAAATTACGCAAATTAATATGAATGAGGAAGGGATAATTCAGATTAAATGTACCTACCTGCATTTTATTTAGGGATAGAGTAGAAAAACATTCAGGAAAAAATAACCCCAGTAGGTCTACTGCTGGATGGGATTTTTAACCCCGACATATACATCACTGACAAACTTAACTAAATGAGCTCGACATGTGGACCGCATGTCCATCACTACTGGTAGTTTCAACATTAATATACTAAATAGATAGAAACCAAACCCATGCTTAAAATTGTATCTCCAGCTGAAAGAAAGGAGCAACCTTTCAGTAGGCCACCGAACACATTTTTGAGACCAGAATTATATAGCTGTAGTGATAGAAATAATTTGTTATAAAAATAATTATTATTTTAATCAAGGGTGTTTCTACAAATATATGTGATCTAATATGTGGATGTAATATATAATACAAAAGGTTGGAATGGGGAAAAGGGATAGATAAAACCATTCACTCTGAGATCTGGCCAAGCAGGTTGAAGAGGGAAGTGAGTTTGTGGTTTTAAATTACAACACTAAGGCTCGAACAATTATTTGCACTTTTAATATATTGCAATCGACAACCATATTTCAGTAATCGTATTAAATATACCTCTTTTTAATGAATAGTTCTCCAGTTTGGAGGCAAAACATTAACCACGTGGGTGGTATGTCACTCTCTTGGCCCCCCACCCCTACAAAATCCCGCCCGCTTTCATTTTGAGCACCTTACTCATAATCGTGTTGTTAAAAATCAATATATTAGTAAAATTTGATTACAATATTTTAATTTCTCTCTGCCTTGTATTTGAACAGTGTATCAATAAATTAAATATACTTTACAAATCAAGTATCGCAAACATGGATCAACAAATTAATATTAATATACAAACACCTCGCTGTAGATTGGCTTTAGGTAATATGTACCCAAGGTAGGGCAGATGGAAGGGGATGGGCTTCTACTACCTGTGATAGCTTGTAGTTAAGATGCAAGTTTATGAAACGCAAACAAAAGGCCGGTGGTTTCGCAATTTTTATATCATAACATTTTTTTTGCTGGAGTTAGTAGAATATTGCGCAAGCACCAACATTTATTCACTTGGGGATTTCAACAGTTGTTGAATATCAGTCAAGGGTGTCCTGGAATTCAGTGACAAATTCTTCTCTTCACTTAAAAAGTTTCTCATTTAATGCCGCTTATGACAAATGTTCAAGAATTATTGGTATCATCATGTGAAGAAAATTATGTCTCAGTTCGAGAAATATTCTTATTTTGGCCAAAAAATAATGTTTTGTTAAAAAACACTGCAAAAACACTGACTTTTCCTCGTGTTCTTTACACTCCTAAAAGAGGATAGAAAGGATTTTTATTTTTTATTGAACAATTCCTGAAGTAGATATCAATTTTTTTTAAACACAAATGAGAGGATATGGGCAAAACCATGATGACCTTAGTAGATTTGTATGGGATGTATACACTTTTTAAACTTTTATGAAATCCATAAATCCAGCTGTCAAAAATAAATACAAATATTCATCGATATTAGCTACCCTTAAGATCTTTTTTCTTTTTAATGGCGCTACCCGTTTGAGCTATAGGCTTATGTACTCATTACGCTAATAGGTTAGAGATGAGAGAGGTTGAATTTAGAGAAAGTATATGAGTATTTGCATGGAGTGTAAGAAACCGTTTAGTGAAAACCGTCCTCAGTAAACCCAGATGTGATCAAACTTCAATATTCCCGTCATTGGACGTCTAGTCTATTGCGATAGAGACGCCTTAGACCACGCAGCCATCGAAGTGGGTCTGAAGATCTTGACTGACTCTAAAAACCACTTTTAGTTCAAGATGTAAGCTACCAAAAATTACTGCTAATACACATATTGTAATAAAATGAGGGTTACCATATATTTGCCCCGACCCCCGAAAGTGTTTTGAATTTTAGAAGATTCCATTACGCTACCAGCCTTGTTAGTGAGGAGGAGGTGGGGGGTGAGGTTGAAATTCCTCCTTTCCCCTTTCCAAGAGATGTTTGTGACCGTTTGAACAGCCTCAACATCTCAGAGAGTTGACTACGGCTAAGGGGTGGTAAAGTGAGGGGGGTTACTCACCCATCTCGTCGATAATAGGAGCCATCCGGAGCGTGACGCCGACGAGCAGGACGCTCATCAGCAGTAGGAGACACGCTGTGGCGATGATGGTCCATCGCGCGCGCTTCGGCAAGTCCTCAGGGTCGATTCTCTTGGGTCTGTGTTCACCCTCCTCCCTCCTGTTGCCGACCCGATACTTCCGCTTCCGTCTCCGCCTCTTGCGCCGCTTGGGCGTCACGACACCATCCTCCTCCTCCTCCTGTCGTCGCAGGATCTCTTCCTCCTCCATGTTAAGGACGATGTATTCGGTATCGTAGTGCGACATCAGGATCTTTCTGACGGAAGATGGCAGGGGAGCATCGTGTCAGATAATAGTTCACGATTGTGGATACTATCCTCCTGAACTCTTTTCGTTTTTTGTAAAGATGGAATAATTTGTGATGAGGTTTCGGTCGAAGTAAACTAAATATGACATCATCATTAGGGTTTAGTTTAATTTATAATTTAATAATACAAAATTATAATGTTAATCTAATATAAACTGAAAATTTTCTCGTGTATGTTAATTCACAAAAAATAAAAATTCCTTTAATTGAGAAGGCTAAGAAAAGTTGTAGATAAAAAAATATATTTTGATCTAATCAAATGTTATTTTTAGGTAATTTAAGATTAGTTCATTTATCGATTTTATTGTATTAAGTTACGCCCGCTTTTTAACCCTGAACGTTTATGATTTGTGTGGTTATAATTATTTAATTATTATGTAATTTTTACAAAAATATTGAAATCATAATTTATAAATTATACGCATTGTTAACTTACACGTTACAATATGATAGCAAAATAAATATAAATAAATAATCCACAAGTTTTCTTTTACCACAATTTAGCTTTAATTTTATATATGACATACAATAAATGTCAATAATGGAGTACTATAACCATTTGAAAATATGTATACATATTTTTTACTCAAAGCTCTGTAGATAAACAAATGTGTTCAAGAACTATTTATATATTAAGAAAAAAAGCTTAGAGTTAAATTTTCGTGTTAGCTTACGTTTTAATAAGATCATTACTTTGAAAAAAAAACTTTGTTATAGTTGTAAGCCCATTTTATGCAGTTTTAATTATATTAACACTTTAATACGTTTTATATAAGATTAGAAGTACTAGTCCATGTTATTATATCTGCAAACTATTTAAGATAATACATTTTATTAGTATTGCTACATGTTTAAATTAAACCTCAATCAATAAGCGTTAAGCTGCCGAGACTAAACCAACATAGTATGTCAATTCTATAGTATTACTATTAGCTAATAGAGAGCATATTTAACATATTAAATAAATAAAACATTTATTTTGATTGAAGTTAATAAAGATCCAAACGGTGTAAAAATGAATTTACTTGAATTAAAACAGTATATTAAATAGATTTTATTTAAATACTAATACTACTTTTATAGTGGGACGTTAAGAAAGTTATATATACAATTTAAACCTATTCTTCTGGATAAAGTTAATTTAAAAACCGAATGTTCTCTCTCTCTCTCTCTCCAAAGAAGTTAATTTAATTCAACAAACATAAAATGTAATTATTTAAATTTCAAACATTGATAGCTTCTTAATTTATAGAAAGCATATGCATTTTTTTAGATTGTATAAAATATCCCCAATTTTATTATTCTTAAATATAAAGTAAATTTAGAAAATATAAATTGCGCTTCACTATAAAACCGGAACGACAAAGAAAAAAACTATTAATGCTAGAACGTTAGTAAAATACAAACTTAAGAGTTAAGTGCAAAGAAGACCTGCCGCGAAATAAAACAACAAGAACGAAATAAAGAATGCAAGGAAAGACCTATTTTGTTCAGAATGAACATGGTGAGGTAATCTGGGATGAAAACAGTATAAAAGAGCGATGGAAAGAGCAATTCAAGCAATTGTATGGCGATAACGTAGGGAAAGTAGCAGAAAATAGGGATAATGTTATAATGAGTGAAATACTTAACCTGGTTGAGGTGTTAAAAGCTATGAAAGTGTTAAAGAAGGGCAAATCTGCTGGTGCAGATGGGATCACAAATGAAATACTTATGTGTGGAGGCATGGTACTATTGAGAGGCTGTGTGAGTTGTTCAATGTGTGTGCTGGGATTTCGAATGCTCCTAATTACTTGAAGAATGTCATCTTTGTTCCTTTATATAAAGGTAGTATGAGTGAATACAATAATTTCAGGGCAATTAGTTTGTTGAGTATCCCGGACTAATTTTTTGGGAAAGTCTTAATTGAGATGGTGCGTGAAAAAACCGCAAAGTTTTACAATGTGATTTCATACCAGGTAGAGGAGGTATCACAAACCAGAGATTTGCATTGCAACAACCGCTTCAGAAATGTATTTCAATAAGGAAGAAAGTGTATTGCGCATTTGTTAATATGAAGAAAACGCACGTTCATGTGAATAGGATTATGTTATGGAATGTTCTGAGAAAGTATGGTGTGGATATATGTTTAGTAAATGCAATCATGGCGACATATGATGGAAGTAAAGCCTGCATTAGGGTGGATGGAGCTTTGAAAAAATTGTTTGGCATTGAACAAGGTGCTAGATAAAGTTGTTTTATGTCTCCATAGCTGTTTAATGTATTCGTGGATAAGTGTATGAGGGATGCTTGTGAGGACGTGGTTAGTGTACAAATGGACAATGTGGATGTGAAAGGGTTGATTTATGCAGATGATGCCGTATTAATGGCTGAGAATGAATATATCGAAAGGCATATTGGATAGTCGTATAAATGTCTCCAAAATCAAGAGGATAGTTTTTGGTAAGGACGGATCTGGAAATGATGGTCAGATTAGTATGTATGGAAAACTGTTAGAACAAATGAATGATGTTTGTGTATCTGGGCAGAATGTTCTGTAAAAGTGGAAGGATAGATGGTGAAATCGACAAACGGGTGAATGTATCTCGAAGAGTAGTTGGATGTATGTGGACTATTGCAAAGAATGAATTAGTATCGAAAGAGGCAAAGATGGAAGTTTATAAAACTGTGTTAACGCCTTTTTTTATGTGTGTGGTGTGTGGGTTTGCCAGAAGAAACATAATAATATGCTGAATGTGGTTGGAATGAAATAGCTAGGAAATATATGTTACGTATTCTATGTATGTGTGTATGTGTGCATGTATGTAAAACATTCCTCTAATAAGGATTGAGAGAAATAAAATAAAAGGTCCCGGAACTAAAACCTGTTCTTGTCTTGGAATCAAAATTATGTTTAGTTTTTTCTAGTTGATACTGAAGAGAAGCCCAATATTATTTTTGAGATGCCGGCCATGAGTAACTCAAAGGTTTTCATTGTTTTGCTTCATTCGTGACAGCAATTTGATCAAATAAATGTTGCAAATTTAACTCAAGAGAGGGTTAGTTAACGTAAACATATTCTAATAAACGCTACGTTACTGACAAGGCTAAGAGCACGGACCGCGTCAGTCTCAAACGTTGCTCTATCATATTTTAGTGTTTCTAGGGGTTTTTACAATTTGAATTTTTGTCAAGAACAAAAAAAAAAAGAAAAAAGATATGACTGTCCTTATTTCCAGGATAGCTAATTTTTTTATTACTAAGGCAAATTTGTAAACTTAAAACGTAGGGCTAGCTCCTAGTTATAAAAAAAGACACTTTTTTACGCTAAATGACTCGGAATATAAACCTGAAGTACTCAGGGGAAATACAAGTATTCTTGAATGGTTGGTTATGTGGAAAATATTCCCACATTGACGCAGATTTGATCAATGAACACTTGCACCTCATCAAAGTTACGATTCACCCATACCGGTGAGGACGTAGAATAAATGTTACGTTCTCTAGTCTTATTGGCCGATGACGGGAGGTCAAGATTTGAATTCCAGCATGATGTAAGGAGTGTGGCTTTTCCTTTAATGGTTTTCACTCTCCTTCTAAGCATATGCGGATACATTTATTCTCAATTCTGCTGTCTTTATCTCTACTCTATTATCGTAATTAAAATGTGTAGAACCCGGGCGGGTAGTAAGAAGGGCTAGGAACAAGCAACAACAAACTTCTCCATATTACAAGCACAAGAATACTTGTGACTCTTAAAATATCAGTAGAGTGTATGCTTTAAGTTTTTTTAAAATGATTTTTAAAAGTCTATCTTCTAAATTAAGAAGAAGTAGAGGTGGTTCTCCCATAACGCGAGTTTTTATAGCGCGATGGGAATATAACGCGACTAGCGAAATCCGGTTCTATTTTTAGATACCGTGATTCCCCTCATCTATTGCGTTGCTCTCTTCACCACTTCTGCTGAAAAGATTATGTAAGCGAGTGCTGGTTTCTGTGATTCCACTTGCTCGGGCCTTGTTTCTCTAACAGTAGTGGTATAATCAACTACATTTACCTAAATTTATTTATTGTAATTTTAGGAATAGTGAATTAAAATTAGGAGTATTATCTAATATATTAACTTATACTCTAAAACAATGGTTTTCCTCTTTACAGTTAATCTGCTTTATGTGCTCAAGGCATGTATAATTTCTGCTTTATAATAATGATTTTTTTACATTTTTATTTTTTTAACAGCTCGATGTAGATAATATATAATCGAAATTAACTTATATAATAATATGTCAAAATATGAATGAACAGTGAATTTTTCATAGGTCTTGTCAGTACCTACAAATCCCTAACATTTATTTTGATATTTAACTGAGGTGTTCTCCAACACGATTTTATGATAACGTGATGTTTTTTCCGGGACGCAGCTATCACGTTAGAGGAGAACTTCCGATTCTATAGAAATAGTTGGATCGGACCCTTAATACTTCTAAATATGCTATAATGTGACTATAATTGTGATATCAGTGTTGAGAAATAATTGGTAAGTGAACCATGGAGAGTGTTGTATTTAATAATAACAATTTTAACACGTAGCTATTTGGGCTAGTTTTAAAATATATACCTATGTGTGTCCTATCAAGTAAAATGTTTGCATTCATTTAGTTAGTAATGAGTTTACAAAAGTTTAAACGATGTGCAGAGCAAAGTTAAGATTATATTTTCTTGTATTTTAATCTTTAGTTTTCCCATAAGGACTTGTTTTAAATTTATTTAAGTGAAATAAAAACTTTTAAACGTTTTGAACATGAATTCTTTCTTTTAGAAAACTATTATTTTTAGTTTAAAACATTTTTTTTTCATGAAACCAGAAACATGTTTAAAGAGATAAGTTTATAATTATACAAATACGTATTTATCAGAAAGCAAAGGAATTGTGAGGGAACGAAAACAAAAAATGTACCAGCACTAGGAATATAAGACCTCAAAGATCAGATAGTGACGGATCATATTGAGGTTCTTATGATTTGGGAAAGATATATAGAAAAATTGTACTACAAGGAAAATTGACCAGGGAGCTTGGAGATTGAAGCAGAAGACGAGGAAGAGGGAACGGGGGGGAGAGGGAGGGATGACGAGCATTTGAAAAAGTAAAGTGGAAAGCGTCATAAAGGACATGCGAAGAAAAAAGTTGCTGGAGATGACGACATACCAAATAACCTTATGAAGGAAGTGGGAAACAACGGATTTATGTTTCTGACAAAACTTATCTATGAAACAGGAGAATGATCCAAGGACTTTCTAGAAGTAACCATGGCAGCTCTAAAGAAGAAGAAGAAGCAAGCCAGGAAATGCAGTGATCATAGGACCATCAGCCTCGTCTCTCATTTGAGGAAGATCGTTGCAAGAATACTCAACAGACGTCTGGAATAGAAAATAGAAAGTGTGATGAAAGTAGCCCAATTTGTATTCAGAAATGTAAAATGAATCAGGGATGCCATCGGGTTGCTGAGAATAATTTTAGAGAAAATGTGGAGGTCAAAGAAGAGGTCTACATTGGTTTTATCAACTGCCAAAAGGCGTTAGATAAAATGAAATTGAAGAAACTGATGGGCATACTCAAGAAGATCGGCATCAACAGGAGAGACAGAAGGTTGATTGCAAACCTGTACTTGGGACAGTAAGTGAAGGTGAGGCTGATTTATAGAGAGACCAACAGCGTAGAGATAGGAGGGGGAGTGAAGCACAGATGCTGTTTGTCATCCAGTCCTGAAGGGAAGTGGAAAATTCAGGATAGGAGGACGCGTCATCAACATAATAAAATACGCAGATTATCTAGCATTGCTGGCCAAAATTAAAATTACTGAATCGTTGCGGGAAACGATGGAAGGGCTGGTGGAGATTAGGAGAAGATATGGGAATTAACATTGAGAAGTCAAAAGTTATGGGAATTTCAAAAAAGGAAGCGCTGCTGAAAATCAAATTGGCAGTCATATTTTAATATGCTATATAAAAAAGCTAATACCATCACGTTCAGGAGAATTTTTTAAATACAAACATTTTAATTAAAGAATAGAGATTAAACAAACAAATGTTTTACTATTTAATGGACGAATACAATCTTATCTAGAGATCTTACTGTACAACTTCTTCTAATATTAGTTTGAATAATTATTTTTTAACTATGTTTGAAAAGTAAATTAGTTACAGATGATGCAAAGTAGATTCCAAACTATTTCGTGATCTGACACAATGCTCCCTTTAAATGATTACTAGTTTTGATCAATCCTGTAAAAGTTTGCTTCTGTATGATGATTGAGGCTACACAAATTTAAGCACACCCTAAGCATGGCGGACGTTTTAAGTTTTAGTTTTGCCAGAACAACATACTCATCGATGTCCACGTTATAAAATAAGGAAAATTGCAATTATATAGAGGAGTGTACAAGTATGAGGCCTAACTAGGATGTTAACACAAGATTAGTATTCATTTATCAAAATTATTTGAAGGTTTATTCTAGCTTTAAAAAACCTTCATTGCCTCAGTCTGCAATCAAGCCATACCAACCAAGCAGCCATCATCTGTTGGCGAAGATAGTACAAACTTTTGCATGGATATGGTATAATGTAGTCAGCCCAGCGAACCCTTTGGCCGTTAGTCTCAGTTTCCTAGACATGAGCCTCTACCTTTTCATTCAAGTAGCTCCTCATTTGTACTTAGAAATCTTAAGTTGACACCGTTCCAAACCAACGGTTTCACTCAAAATACGGAAGCGCCGGGGATCGAACCCGAGACCTCTGGATCTACAGCCAGTAGCTCTACCAGTAAGTTCCAAGGTCAAACAATAATTTGATATTCATGATTTAGGTTCTTGTGGACACGTTAGTTTCCAGTGCTTCATTTATTTTTATTCTTGAAATATTCTTACTCTCAGCAATGATTAACAATAATATAACAATAAGGAATTTAAATATATTGCTGTGAACAAACATTTACCTGACCCTGTATGTACTAAAGATAATTAAGAGGGATAGTCTGTGTCAAATTGTTATTTAAGAAAGAAAAGGTTGTTGAATTTACCTTTCGTTTACCCTCAAAGCTATCAATCATCCCTTGTATGGTTCCACAATGGCGTAATTTATCATATAAGGCAATAATGTAGCTCATAAAGGTAATACTGCTACCTTTCAGGGTAAATAGAGGTACCTCAAGTGATAATATAGGCTCATATCTTGCAGAACTGAGAGCTATCAGGCCTAGAACCCGAAGGTGATGTCACTTTAAAACTAATAAGAAACAGCAAAGTTACTTGCGATTGTGAGTGAGTGGGGCTAGGGCATCCGTGAGGTATCAAGTGATGGAGGTGGTTGTGGTATCCACTGTGATAAGGCGATGGAGGTACCAGGCACCCGTTGGTCGATGATGTTCCCGGGGCGGCTGGCGCCGCCAGCGTCGTCGTGCTACCGCAGAACGCGGTCTCGACCTCCAGCAGCTCCCCCCTATCAAGAATGATCCTCCCGTCATCATCGTCGTTGTCATCAACCCTAGGGTCATCTCGGGCATGATCGTGGTGGTGATGGTGACGATGGTGGTGATGTCTGTGCCGTTTCTTCGGGAACAGACCAGAGGACAGAATGTCAGCCTGTCTGGTCTTGTGATGGTGCCGATGCTTGTGATGGTGATGGTGATTCTCCTTGTTAGAAGATCCTATCGAGTTGGAGGTCAGATATTGACCATTCCCGCAGTCGTTGTGGCCGACATTCTCATGACGTTTTTCACCAACGAGTGTGTTCGGACGCACCAAGCTCTTTCTGTGTTTCCCCGAAGCTTTGATGGCCACCACCTTGCTCTCCACCAGAGCAGCTAGAACAGCCTCTAGCCTGATCAGCTCCAGTGCCGTGCTGGGATGTTTGAACTCCACGTCACCGCCATCTTGCGTCAGGAAATCGTGGTCACCGTCTTGTTCTAGGAATACGCGCACGAGGTCTTCGGTAGATACGGCTTTGTCTGCCACTTCAGTCACTGGCTTCATCTTGCCAGGTGAAGCCGGCACAACATTGGCCATGTTAGATTAGTCCTTAGGCTTTTAGCAACATCGCATGGGCTCAGCTTGGCTCGTAGCATTTTAAAACTATACATTAATTTTTTAAGGGCTATTTGTATTATTTTTACTCAGCGGGAATGTGTTTTTATCATTAAAATAAATAATTTATTTTAAATGGAATACCTAACATCAATTTAGAACATAATACGCTTAAATTGTGGCTGGATGATTGCCACACTGATAACCTAGTTTTATAAATATTTAACGTGAATATTATTAACAATTTATAAAAACTTTAAAGCATCTATTTGAAACAAAACTATAGTTTTTCTTTGCAATAGTTTGTGAACAATATATATTTTTAATAACTTATATGGCTAACTTTTAAGCAAAAATCATTAAATATATTAGAGAAATCTCTTTCATATGTATGAATTTGCACGTCACTAAATATCGTCTAATTTTATA
Organism: Timema monikensis; assembly: GCA_902151445.1. Taxonomy (NCBI): domain Eukaryota; kingdom Metazoa; phylum Arthropoda; class Insecta; order Phasmatodea; family Timematidae; genus Timema; species Timema monikensis. Next base: position 107,242 of record CABFVZ010001982.1, on the reverse strand, counting down.
GCACCAAAAATTACTTATAAATATATTGAGCATTAAAACATTCTATAATTTGTCAATAATACAAACCATGTGAAACACATTGTTTCTTGATTTGTCTCTTCCTCGACATATCACGTATTATTGATTCTTTTTTTCACTCAAATAAATGTAAAAACTATTTATTTGATAAAAATATAAATTAAAACTCAAACTATAAAATATAATTACTCACTTTAGCTTGCTCACATTTTTACTACTATAAGTATGCCACAATTTCACAATAAATTCTCTGACTATTTGATTTGTGTTGTGTTCAGTCTTGTGGTAAATTAAGGTCATATTTCTGACCTTTTCAATATCATGGCATTTCAGTAGAGTACACAATTTAAAAATAAAGTCTTAGCATATGAAAAACTGATTGAAGTATATCTGCATAGATTTGAAACTGATAACAACATGTTTCTATCGGTATCGCTTATCTTCATGCCGTATCGCGGTGTCTTGGAACTGAAAATTAAACATAAATATTAAGCTAGACTATTTATATATAATGTTGTATTTATATTAGATAAAAATAAATTAGAGCCAAGCTGATATAACACGTTTAGTGATCTAGAGTCCCATTTAACATTTGTTATTACAGTAGGCCTATAAGCCCTATATGTTAAACCCCAATCGTGAAACTGACCATTTCATGAATTGGGCCAATTTGTGTCCATTTTTGTGAATTGACCTTTTCTATTGATCATTTCATGAACTTTTCCGGGATTGCATTAACTCTTGCCCATTTCATGAACGAGCTTATTTTACTATCTCCTACAAGCTTAATTGAATTTAGTTTTAAGATATTGTATTAAACTAATCCAACCTAACTTAACCTAAACTTTCATTCTAAAACGATTAAAAGTTAAATTAAATTAAAGGCCAAACCTGTATTTCGCTTGTTCATGAATTGGTTAATGATTGGAGCTTCGCAGTTCATGAAATAGCTAATTCATGAACTGGGAAGCACAAGTTCTGAACATTTCTTGAAGGGGCTATTTTTTGCCCGGTTTTTGAAATCAAAAGTAGGGGAAAGTTAAGGGAATAGTTAGAATTTTGCCCGAATTATGATATGGGCAAATTTTAGAATGGGGTGTAATATATACATACATACCATGCAGTGGACATTTTTTGATAATGGACACATTTATAGAATGTTTGATCAAAATAGAAATACACCATTTTTTTAAGTAATATATAATATACCTGCTTCAATCTGCGTGAGTTAGTTCTGTGTTCAAGCGTGGATTGAATTATTTTCAACGTTTTATTTTTTTGACTGGGAAAAGTATGTACTCTCTTGATTAGGCAAGTTTATTTAAAATAAACAATAAGCTACATACATTCACATTTTCATTGCCACAAAAACCAGTGTAAGCTAATTATTGGAGTTTATCGAGGTTTTGCTAATACATTATTTGAACCTCAAAAAAGTAATAATATTATATATAGTAATGAAAATATTGGAGAAAGTATCCAAAAAGTGTTTATCTTAAAACGAAATTGATTCAACCTATACAACGCCAATGGTTAGTAGATAAAAAAAAAAAAAAAAATTATTTAAA
>CABFVZ010001982.1:82779-100907 GCA_902151445.1 Timema monikensis | reverse complement strand
TATATATATATATATATATATATATATATATATATATATATATATAAATATATATATATATATATATATATATATATAGAGAGAGAGAGAGAGAGAGAGAACTACGCGTCTGATTTTTCGTGTACTTATGAGATTGATAAATATTTAGAAAATGCACGTCAAATACTATAAAACAAACTCTAATTTTACAACTTTGATAACGAGAAAATTGTTGGCCCATGTCAAGAACTTTGTGGGTAAAGACCTTTAACGGTAACCAACCAGCCTTGAGAGCACTTGGTTTGAGTTCCGTTGTAATAAACACATTGTTTTCACGTGGAGTAAAAGAAGATGTACGGGTGTTTAGAAACTCACTTTAATCTCGATCACATACGCTAATAGTCCCTAGCGTTCATTAAGTGCCTGTCAAAACCATACAAACACAATAATCGAAAGAGTACAAATCACACATAAAATATTCGTTTGGAATATCGTATTAGAATGAAACAAGGCCACCCCACTCTAAAATCGTAGGGTTCCTTAAAATAACCTTCTTAAAAATATATTTTCTGATGTTAGTTTGCTTATTTCACTACCATTTAACATAATAAAAGAGAGGTGACCTGGTGGTCTAGGGGTAAGGTGTCAGACTTCTGTGCTGGCGACCGGGGTTCAATCCTCGGTCCCGGCACAGATTTATCTGATTTCCAAACCCTTCCTTCACCTCTGACAAGACATCTTGTGAATGTGGGGAATGCCAGGCCTCCACCGTGGTTCGGATTCCATGTTAAACTGTAGGTCCTCCATTTCATCTCACAATCACCCTACCATTACACATTAGCGTAAGTGCGTGTAACCCGAACGGGTAGTAAGACGCGGTGCTAATAAAAATAATAATAATAATAATAATAATAATAAAAGAGAGGTTTTTTCTTATAATACTCTTTTGTGCGAGTATGCCGGCTATTAAAGACCTGGACCATTTTTATAGTTTAAAGCCCAACCAGGCCCAGGGACCTAAAACTTATTCTTAATAAAGGGCTGTAAATAAAATAACATAATCATTAGGTCATCAAGCTTACGATTCGTTTGCTGCAGCTTTCCATTATTTCCTTTCGAGGGCCAAAGTTTTTACATTTTTATACCTTCTTCTGTCAAAATCGCTCGCTATCTGAATCATGTACTCCAATCTTGGCCTGTCTCTTGAATTTATACCTTTCACATCTCCTTATATAATTATTTTAGTTATATTATCATGTCTCAATATATGACCTACCATGTTGTTAACTCTTCTTTGATGTATATCTTTCCAAAGTTCCCTTTCTTCATTTACTATTCTACCGCTTCCGTATTTGATACCATCTCCATACATATTTTCAAAACGCTTCTGTAGCACCAAGATTAAATGTTTCTTATATTTTCCTTCAAGCTGCGCCAATGCTTCATATGTTACATCAATAATGCACAACGCTGCATAAATATTTCTTTAAGAACTTTCCAAATTTTTTCAAAATGACTTTGATTAATTTATTGTTCTATCCTTAAATCAAACTCATATTCTTGTTTCTGTAAGCTACGTGGTACTTTATTTTCTTCTCACTGAGGTAATGTTGGAATGAATGGTATACAAAACAGATTACGAGTGTGATACACCTTGATGGCAAGAAGAATGCACGTACATTTTATCTAAACTCTACCTTCCTTAGCCCGAATTTCAATAGGTAGTGTAACTACACGTACAGCCCGGAGATATGGTAAAAATCGATGCATTCTTTTCCCCTCCAGGTCTTACGCACCACCCAGGATATACGAATTATAATTTTATAGGAATGAGGAGGGTGTAATTTAAATAAAATGTACCAGCATATATTTATAGAGAGAGTAGGAACAATTAATGAACAATTCGTACACCCGGTAAGGATTTGAACTCCTACCTCCCCTTCACCAAATTGATGAGCCTGGCATTTGGTCCACGTGTCCACTGATTTTTTTTTTAGCACTGCGTCTTACTACCCGTTCAGATTACACGCTTATGTAGCCTAATTACACTAATAGTTTAGGGATTAGGAAGGTTTAATTGAGAGGAATTGCACCTGCTTTTGCGTGGAAGGAGAGTGGAAAGCCACCCTCAATGCGCTTGACTGGGATAGAACCCCAATCTCCCCGTTTCAGGCAGTCTAGTCCAACACGAGGGTAGCGCGTTAAACCATGTGGCCTCTGAAGTGGGTCCCACTGATATAATGGTGTGCATAAAAAATATATTATTTTTTTGCTTTTAATTTAATTATTTTAGATCATACTCTGGAATTAAAATGCTTAACCATGTCGATTAACCTAAAAGAGGTTCCTTTCTATTTAAATCGGACCATACATTGATGAGGAACCGCTAACCGCAACGCGTCACAAGGTTTGGTTTTCGTTCGCTACAAACTTGCTATGAACGGAGTGTATTTGCCAGCTCGAGCGAGTGTAGAGGGAAGGCTGTTAGAGATGGATCAACAACACCCAGGGTCTACCTGATGTTGATAAGGGATGAGTTACAGCGGGTGTTAGCGAGGTATGGTATGTGACGAGAGCAACAAGTTATTTTCATCAGCCTCACAACTCCCGATCCGCCTTCTAGAAACATTTTACATCGCTCCCTGCGAATTTCCACGGAGTCACCAGTTGCCGGGAGCTAATTATTATGTTCTATATTTTATATTTTTTTACGAAAATGCCATCCTATAACGTGTTTTAGTTTATAAAATCAAGCTGGAAAATTTGTTGTTTCTTTATTATAATTATTATTATTATTATTATTTGAGTTTCGAGACGCGACAACATTAAAGTATCATAAATACATATAACAAATTTTAAATTAATGAAAACCAATTTTTAAAAAGATAGGAAAACAAAAGTCATTACGAAGGCACAATTTTATATTTTCTCATTTAAAGAAAGTATTGTAATTGTGAACATTTTCTACTTTGAGGTTATGTTGAACCCCGGCTTTTTATTTCTCCCGAACTCTAGAATGTGCAGAGGAAATTGTATGGTTTTATTTTTATTCCTTAAATTAAGAAGAGTATACCTAGTTTATTGATTAATGATTTTTTAAACTTCAAAAAGTTTAGAAAATGACTTGAACAACTTGAATTTAAATGAGATGTCTAGTTAGTGTTTGACATGAGCATAGCTTTTTAGGGGAAAATTTGTTTAAACGTTATGAATGGTTTTAAAAAATCCGAGATTTTTGAAAAATGGCCAAAACATTAAATAAGAATAGTACCTGAGAATTGTTTTAATGTTATGTTTATTTTTATATAAACAAATCATTTGATGGTAGCTTACTTACGACTGATTTTTTATTTTTATTTTCATATGTATAAGAAAGTATTTATGATTTTTCGTACAATTATTTTGTTTTAGATAATACTAATACGTTTAAATAATAATAATAATAATAATAATACTTAGCACCACGTCTTACTACCTGTCCGGTTTATACGCTTAAGTATACTACTAATTACTCAACTGAGTTAGGAATTGAGAAGGTTTAATATAGAGGAAGAGAACTCGCATTTGCGTGGAGGGAGGGTGGAAACTATATAGGAAAAACCACCCCCAGTTCACCCAACCGAGATTCGAACCTAGATCTCCCCATCCTCGGCAGTCTAGATCAATACGAAACTTGCACGTTAGCTAACTACGACACCAAGATGGATAATGCGTTTAAGCCCAAGGCTCAACCTATGGATAGGTTATTCAAAGGAAATTTCCACACATGAGCATGAACAGGGGTTGTAAATACTACAATAATATATCACACGTGAACAAAAAAATCCAGTACACCTATTAAAACTCGAACCTAAATCTTCCCGTTACCGTCAATCCAATAGGTTGCGAACGCTACGCCTTAAACGATATAACCACCAGTGTGGGTAAGCATGGCTTAGTGAGGATGAGTAGTAATTAATAGTGAATTAAACACGAGATCCTCAGTGATACAAATAAAGAGCAAGGCCCAAAAACCTTTGGTTCAAATTTATTCGTTGCGTTCCTACGAATGATCAAGTTCTGAGTGTAGAATACGTCTTGAATGTGTAATATAACACATCGATCTCTAACGCAGTGACTGCCAACCAGGGTTCCGCGAGAATGTGAAAAAAACCCAGCTTTTTAATGATCTACTCATAATTTTTGGACAATGTGAAAAAATGTGTTAAGAGAACTCGTGTTTCCGATGAAGAAATGTGTTAAGAGAACTCGTGTTTCCGATGAAGAAATGTGTTAAGAGAACTCGTGTTTCCGATGAAGAACTGTGTTAAGAGAACTCGTGTTTCCAATGAAGAAATGTGTTAAGAGAACTCGTGTTTCCAATGAAGAAATGTGTTAAGAGAACTCGTGTTTCCGATGAAAAAATGTGTTAAGAGAACTCATGTTTCCGATGAAGAAATGTGTTAAGAGAACTCGTGTTTCCAATGAAAAAATGTGTTAAGAGAACTCGTGTTTCCGATGAAGAAATGTGTTAAGAGAACTCGTGTTTCTAATGAAGAAATGTGTTAAGAGAACTCGTGTTTCTAATGAAGAAATGTGCTAAGAGAACTCAGGTTTCCGATGAAGAAATGTGTGTGGCCGAAGGGAGCGAAAGTATTTTTACAGTGTTTATAGAATTGAAAATTTTGGCCAAAATAAATCAAATATTTCTCCAGTAGCAACTTAGAATTTAGTTTTCTGCACATGCTAATATCAACAAATCATGAATATCTTGTCAAGGGTGTCCTGTAATTTTGTCAACACTCTTTGAATAAAGATAAAAAGTTTTGACCAAATTCCAGGACACCCTTGACCGATATTCAAGATTTGTGGATATTAACATGTGCAGAAAACTAAACTCTATGTTGTTAATGGAGAAATATTTGATTTATTTTGGCCAGAGAAATGTAATGCTATAAAAACTATAAAATTACTCGTGCTCCCTTCTTAAGAGCGGCTACAAGATTTTTTTTTAAGCAACGCATCTTACTATCCTTTCGGGATATACGCTTAAGTAGGTATTTTAACTACGCTTATGGTTTAAGGCTTTGGAAGTTAATATTTAGAGGTGTACCCGCATTTGCTTGGGAGAGGATGAGGAAAATAACTTTTATAAAAAAAAACATCAGTAGATCCGATTGAGATTCGAACCTCAATCTCCCCTTCTTCGGCAGTCTAGTCTAATGTGAGAGTAGTTGGCTAAACAATGCAGCCACTGAAGCGGGTGGTAATAATGCTAACAGCGAGGTTAGTAAGAATATTGACATGCGAATTTCAAGTACCGACAATGACAGCAGTTATTCAATAGAAATAGCCAATAAATAATCATGAAATATTGTACTCAAATATATGTGTTAGTTATTATTTACCAACCATACTGGTTTACACGTCTGTTTTGTAATTTTTTCTTGTCAATCTTAATGTTTGACAGCCGGTAGGGGCTCCCGAGATTTTAAGAAATATTTTAAATGTGCCTCCAAACAAAAAAGTTTGTAAATCACTGCAGTCTAATCCATAATTATTTAATTTAAAAAAAAATACAGTGTCCTATCCTACTACTAGTCCGGGCTATATTAATATTAATAAATCTTGTTAGGGACGAGGAAGATAGAATTAATTAAAAACGTATTGCCTACCGGTATATTATACACAGAAAAGTTATATAAAAGCACAAAAGTTCTGCATAAAAAGTTACTACTTTCAAAGAAATGAAGTTGAAAAGAAATATTCACGAGAGAAATATTTCATAAAGTAAATATTGAATAGTAACCAAATGGGAAGAAGAATGTTTGAAATGTCTTTTGATAGGAATAAAAGTAAAAAAAACTGTATGGAAGTAACCTATATAATATATATATTTTTAAAAAAAGTGAAGAAACCACAAAGGATGAAGGAAATAAAGAGGAAGAGAAGATAAGGATGGTATTGAATATAGTTAGTCTTCCTCGCCAAGAAATTCAAAATGTATTCTCACCCTCCTCCAATTCCTATCCGTTACCGAACCGGGCTTGTCACTTCACTGAAAATAGTTCCTCCAGGCATTCCTGAAGGGAGAGTACGATCTTACTACCCTCCACCTCCTCCATCCGAAACCCCAAACACTCCCCTTTCCCCCCTCTCCTAAACCATGGCCCTTTATTGAGATTCCTCCAACTCGTGAACAAAGGACTGACTTGTTCAGGGGAAATATCCTAGCTATAGTTCTGATTATTTTGTTTATATTCCAAATGTTTTATTTGTTTTTGTTTTTAAATAGATAAATTTAAAACAAGATTTACCCACACTAGTGAACACGTGTACAAAGGCGTCGTCCTCAACTTGTGTTGTTTTCAAATAACGGGGAGATCGGAGTTCGAATCTCAACTGGGTTTGCAGCGAGTATTTATTTCCTAACCGGTTTTCCAATCTCCTTTCAAATAAATGAAAATACTTCTCCTCTAAAGCTATATAATTTTCATCCCTCATGTAAATATGTTAATAGCTCGGATGAGTAGTAAGGAGCCGCACAATAAAAACTTTACATCAAAATAAACCTACCGCATAAGGATAATCTTTACATCTTAGTTATCTTATGAAGAGTAAGTAGCAGTTTCTCGATTAGAGAATTAAACTTAGTTTTATTCAAGCTCTCTTAACTCACATCTTTTCCAGTTGCAGATAGATTTGGGGCCTGGAGTATGTAGTAGCACGCACTTTTTCATTGGTATTGTGTATCTGTTCATCCTTAGTTTCTGTATTTGTTATCAAAGGAAGCACTCTCGCATAGAAATGGTTTGTTACAAAACAAATTTTACATAAAGTGCGAGCCAGATATCTAAAAGAAGACAAAACATTATTGAAAAATGTTATGTGCAATACATAAAGAAAATGAAGGAAAATTCAAAATAAATTGTTTACAACCATAGCACGGATTTAAAAGTACTGTACATCATCTTTGATAAAAAAGGTCGAATAAACTTTTATGATAGCTCAAAGAGTCACATACTTAACTTCGTGAGTTTGGGTTAATGTGCTCGCCTCAGAAACTAAGGTTCGTGTGTTAAAACCCAGCCTGGTTAGGCAGTTTTTTCTTGAGTGATAAGAAATCTATAGCACAAATTCCTTTGGTTGGGAAGTAAGGGCGTTGGTCCCATGTCGATTGTGGCATGTAAAATAATCCTGGAAGGGGTGTGAAAATACATTTTCATGGAAAAATATGTATTCCTTTCACTATAGCTCATAGAAATTCTTGTATGCTAATTCAATAAGTGTGTTTAAAAAGTGCACTTTAAATACCTTAAATAAATAATTTAATTGCATTGTAAACGCTAAAAAAAATAATAGGTGTGTGTACTTATGTACGCGCGTGAGAAGTTATACTTCTTTGGCATCATTAAAAAATAAAAAATAATTTAATAATATTTAGTATTAATTATGATAAATAATAATATTTTAATTTATATCAATAAATAATACATACGGATAGTTAACCTCAATTATATTGGAGCACTTGAAAAAGTCTATAAGTACAATTTTTTTCACTAATATTTACGAATAGTAAATAATATTAATCAAAATATTCAATTTAAATCACTACTGGGCCTGGATTCACCAAAGGGAGCAAATAGTTGCGCCAGCGCAAGTTTGAAATATGTTCCAAATCCCTATTCACTAAAAGGAGCAGGCGCAATTTGAGAGCAAAGTTGCGCCTTTTATTTGCCACCACTCAAGAGTAGGCGCAACTATTAAATCATGATTGTCACTTCAATAAATTTAAATGGCGGCATATTATTGTATTGGCTTAAAATACAATTAGTTACATAACTGTACTCCAATTAATAATGAATTAATTAAAATAACAAAACGTATGTCAAGCACAAAATTTGTTTCAATTTAGACAGTGGTAACAAAACAATTACGTACCTTTTATTGTTGGATTTTTACATTCAAACAACGCAATGGCATTTCTTGCAGTATTACAAAACAAAACTACGAACTGTGTAATCTTCGTCTAGATCCAAAGAGGTTTGTATTCCTCCAAGTCCAAAGACATCTCGTCACTAAATATGGCAGTTAGTATAACTTTAAAATAAGTTTTAAAGTTTCTATAAACATTAATGTTTTATTAATGGAACTTAAACTTTAAACTAATAATATAAATAAATACAAAAAAAAAATTTTTTAATTTATATCAATAAATAATACATACGGATAGTTAACCTCAATTATATTGTAGCACTTGAAAAAGTCTATAAGCACAATTTTTTTCACTAATATTTACGAATAGTAAATAATATTAATCAAAATATTCAATTTAAATCACTACTGAATATAATTTATTAGCACATATATAATTCGCACTTGTATGAAACTAAAACACGTGTTGTGAATGTAGAAACTAGAAACATGTGGATAAATATTATATATATGAAAACAGTGATCAGAGGCGACGAGCGTACCAACATGCGCGACTAACAGAGGTTCTATTTCTATTTTGTTGGTAGCTTTTTTTTTTCGAGACTTAATGAGCGGTTTAACTTCAACCTGTTACTTTTGTGTTACAGTGATGCGCGCGCATCTTAAAATTTCACTCTCATCATTTTTTCATAGCGCGCCTAAAGAAGTATAACTTCAAAAAGAATCAATTTGGCAATCATTGATTGTCCTTACTGCCTATTCTAGACTGATAATGGTTGTCAAGTCTGGAGATATAGTTGATTAATTAATCTACTATCCAATAATCGGTAAGTTGGCTGGTAATGGCTGTCAAGTCTAGAAATATGGCTTATTAATAATCAATTCTTCAAGAATCAGTGAGTTGGATGATATGGTTGTCAAGTTTGTAAATATAGTCTATTTAATTAAACATCTATTGAAGAACCAAAAAGTTGGCTTGGTAAATAAAAACTAAGTAAAATAATTCATTTTGAACTTCAAAGCCAACAACATCTCATATATTTAAAACATTTAAATAATTATAGGTTAAAAACTAATTTAGGGGTAGTATTTTGAATTATATTTCTAAAGGCTTCACGCCTTATTACACTTCTGGGCCTGGATTCACTAACGGGAGCAAATCTGCTCCGGTGCAAGTATAGAAATGGCGCAACTTTGCGCCCAAGATGCTCCCCAAGATGCGCCTTATTTATTTGCGCCATTTCCTTATTCACTAAACAAGGCGCAAACTGGTAGCTGGAATAGGGTGACGTCATCATAAACGTCATCAATTGCTCTCTTTTCGACCAATCCTTGTGAAGAATTTACTTCCAAAGTCAAGGCTACTTTATTTTAAATCTGTAATAAAAACGACAGCAAATACAAAGATTTTTAAACATTTTGCTCATAAACTAGCAATAAAATTAGAAGCGGCCTCTTTCTGGATGTTTTAGAAAAACAATATTAGTACATTATTTTGTATTTATTTATATTATTAGTTTAAAGTTTAAGTTCCATTAATAAAACATTAATGTTTATAGAAACTTTAAAACTTATTTTAAAGTTATACTAACTGCCATATTTAGTGACGAGATGTCTTTGGACTTGGAGGAATACAAACCTCTTTGGATCTAGACGAAGATTACACAGTTCGTAGTTTTGTTTTGTAATACTGCAAGAAATGCCATTGCGTTGTTTGAATGTAAAAATCCAACAATAAAAGGTACGTAATTGTTTTGTTACCACTGTCTAAATTGAAACAAATTTTGTGCTTGACATACGTTTTGTTATTTTAATTAATTCATTATTAATTGGAGTACAGTTATGTAACTAATTGTATTTTAAGCCAATACAATAATATGCCGCCATTTAAATTTATTGAAGAGACAGTCATGATTTAATAGTTGCGCCTACTCTTGAGTGGTGGCAAATAAAAGGCGCAACTTTGCTCTCAAATTGCACGTGCTCCTTTTAGTGAATAGGGATTTGGAACATATTTCCAACTTGCGCTGGCGCAACTATTTGCTCCCGTTAGTGAATTCAGGCCCTGGAATATTCACATAGTTACCCTAATGGAATAGAGATGAGAAAGCTAGAATATAAATTAGTGCACCTGAATTTGCATGAGGAGAGGGGAAGTAATTTAAGAAAAGTCACCTCAGTACAAACGAACGGGATATGATCTCCAGCCTACCCGTCACCAGAAAACAAGTTAAGGCAAGATTGTCATCTTCCGCGCCATCACTCATACGAGTTTTGAATTATCTTATAAAATATTATTTTGGTTACTCCTCGACACACTTGACAGTTGGTGTTTTAGCGAAACACTAGTTATCTATCCCCAAATGTCTGTAAAAGTGTATTTTATCGAATTCTATGATTGATAAGTTTATATATTTTATTTTTATATTCTAAATTATTGCTAGAAGTTAACTTTATTGGAGCTTAGGGTGATTTTTTGCCTTACAACAACATTTTTAAGTAAATTAAAAGACCAATTTATGAAATGCATATTTTAGAAACAAAGCATATAGGGTTACAGATATATTGGTATAGATGTATATATATATATATATTCTTTAAATATATATATATATATATACATATATATACTTTAAATATAAACATGTCACCTGGACAAAGGAAACGAACACATGTCCAAGTGTTAATTTTCAATTTAAAGTGTATTATATAAAAATGCTGCTATAACCGTACTTAGCACTATAATAACTTGGCTATTTAATCTATTACTTATAGATATAGTAGTTGTAAAGGTATATGATCATGTAGTTGTAAAAAGGTGTGTATACAAATTGTTCGGAAACTCAATGCCTAATCTTCACGTATATCTTGTTTGAAATATAAGGAATAAAAAAGTCCCATATACCTACATTCGGCAGACTACGCTAATGCCATTAAATTGTGTTCAAAGTTTCAGCGTACAGCGCCTGGAGAGCAAAGCTGTGCAAGCATGCATGTATAACAGGTTGCATAGGAGCTAGACGCGTGGCACTACACACCTTGACATCTTGGAGCACGGTAACAGAACATACCACAGTTAATAGTAAACAACACACCAGTCCATCTAGAAATGGGAATACGTTCTGAACTGAGGGTCATCATTAACGGTCCTACATCACAGAAAGTTCTTGCCATTGTTACATGTAGAGTGCCACGCTCCTAGCTCCTATGCAACATGTTGTACACGCATGCTTGCAAATCTTTACTCTCTCGGCGCTGTACGCCGAAAATTTGAACACAATTTAATGGTATTAACATAGTTTGACGGATGTAATTATTTAAAGATTTTGTATTACTTTTGGTTCAAACAAATTATATTTGCAGTTTGAGCGTTTAATTTCCGGACATTATGTATACATAGCTGTATAATATATTAAGTTGATTGAACAGTAATTTTGAGGCACAACAGTACCATATACATATATATATGTGTGTGTGTGTGTGTGTTACTGCTGTGACTCAAAAATTAGCCAAGCAGCTCAGCTTAGAATGTAGTTTAAAAAAAATATGATGAAAGAAAATGATGTGTTGATAAATCAAATTATTAACTGTAACAAATTAACTAGAAATGTATAAAGAGAAATTAACATGGCCACCTTAATGGCCGTTAAACGTTCCAAACATCTTTTGAAGGATAACCTAATGTTCTTATGTTTAGTTAATAAAAATGAAGGTTTACGTTTCAAACGACTTGAACTTGGTTCCACCTCTTTGAACACTTTACATAATTATATTATGATGTATCCAAAAAGACTTGTCTGCATCTATGTGCTGAAAATATTTTTCCTCTTCTCCAACACCATCACATTGCCCAAATTCAATAGACAAAAAACAACTTATAAGCAGTTACAAAAACGTATACTGAGAAAATGTGTTTAACTGTAAAGGCAATGCTAAAGATACACTAATATATTGTTTTAAAATAAGTCAATTAAATAAAAGTAATCTGCTTTGGGGGCCGCATGCTCTAAGCCCTGAGGCGTCACTTTCACAATAGACTAGACTGCTGATGATTAGTATATAGGGATTCGAATCCCGGTCAGGTCTACTGAGAGGGTTTTTTCCTAAATTGTTTTCTGTCTTCATCCACGAAAATGCGGGTACACTTTCTCTAAATCTAACATTCCTAATCCCTAGCTCGTTAGCATTATCAACCTGAACAGGTAGTAAGAAACAATACTTATACATATCAACAGATAAACCCTAAATGAGTATTTAAGCGAACAACTTCATGAATAAGAGGAGGGGGTAACAAAAGGTAACCCGACAAAAGCTCTCTTTAAGTACAGTGTGCGTTACAATCTCCATCTACCCCTGGTAATTAGGCCAGAGCAGGGATCACACCTCTTCACTTGTGTGGGAGTGAGGGGTCAGGGGAGAGTTAAGGTGTTGGAGGAACAAGACGAACTTCACAGTTCAGACCTGTCACAAATCCTCAGCTCGTTAACGATCTTCTCCAGAAACTAAGAGAGACTTGCACAGACCTAACTTGACAGAATGAGCCGGAAAGTCATGACAAGAAGTTCGTCATGTAATAAAACTAGGCTTCAAACTTCCAGGGAAGGACTAATCTGCATTCACAATCACAAAATTAAGAGTTAACGTCTGCTTTAAGATAAGTGCCTAACGGAAAAGTTAAGTGACAGAAGCCATTAGCAATATTTCTTGAAATAATTTATTTTGTATATTAAATATACAATACTTGTATTATAAACACATAAATAAATACACAAATAAAATAAATGTGCAATCTCTCTTGTCTTAGGTTTGAAATAGTGATAGATTATTAAGAGTTTCTAGCTACGGATCCAGAGGTCCCGGGTTCGATCCCCAGTGCTTCCAAAATGTATCTGTGAATCAGTGGATCTGGCACGGGATCAAACCCAGCCTCGCGAGTAAAAATAATTAGAGCCTTCTTTAATAAATTAGTAGCAGCTCCGATCTAAAAAAAAAGGTTAACGGCCCGAGGGTTTGTTTTGCTGACCACATGACAGCCCCTGTCAGAAAATGTTGGCACTATTTTCGCTAGTAGTGGCAGTCGTTTGGTCGGTATAACTCGCTTGTAAGCTCACACCAACGAGTTATTTTTAGTGTAAAAGGCAATAAAAATAAACAAAGTGGTAAGAATCGAATTTACCAAGAAAGTATTTTCTCTCGGTAATACATTTTTATCTTAAAGATTGAATTGATATTGGCTCAACGTTGTTTTATAAACGAAGCTATTTTATTTGTGCTTTGTCAGTGTTTAAAAATATTTTTATGTTAAACTATAATTAAGTAAAATGGGAGGAGGTAGGAACTCTGTTCTTGAACACTTAGAAGCATTGTGGACATTCATAAATTCTGAATTATTTAATTAGTGGTCTATTATTTTAAAATATAATTCATACCAAAACAGATGTAAAGTGTTTGAATGAGGGACAATAAAGAAAGACAGTTCTCTTTCATTGACAGATAAATATCCCAATATATCCCATCAGTTACAAAATTACCTGACATTTTCAACCTTTTCCCTATGGTGGTCACTCTGCTTTACAAATAGATCGTAGTACATTACAATTTTCATGGGAAGGGCCTTTCTTATCTGGCAGAAACTTTACAAAATATACTTTCACATATTCTTACATTTGTCATGTGATATTCAGCTGTCACTGCCGATAGATATTATCAATAACTACACAATAACACTCATAATTTAGTTAAAGGTTATCAATGTTGACTGTATTTTCTAAAATTCTTTTCCTGTTGAAATTGCTCTGTGTCGGCGCGAGCTGTTTTGCACCCACTCTAGCTACTCGACTACGAAGCAGTCGCTGTGAGAAGGTGGAAGTTGGACGCCTGAAGCATCTCTCCTTCGCGTGGAGATATTACACAGCCTCTCTCAGAGTCCTCATCCCCTGCCTTCTTCCTCCCCACCCTTCCAACCCTTATGATACACAGGAGAGTCCTTCGCTGCTACAACCGTCCAAGCACCAGTCATCAGACCACCAACATTGATTGAAAGTCACTAAAGTTTGGCATTGTAAAAATATGTTTTATTTGATCTATTAATTATAAAGTTCATCTAAAAAAGTTTTTAATAACTTCCATTAAAACTCCTTATGAATTACTGTATAATTTCTCTTCACATTATTAATTGAACGGGTTAAGAATTTAAATACAATTGTAATATATCTTTTTCCCGCAATTATGGCAACGTTAGTTTCCAGTTTTCAAATAACAGGCTTCTTATTAAAATCAGGTTGTACTAAGTTTCATTAGGGTCCCGCAGTCATAGGTGTCAGACTGTATCACTGGTGACAGGAGGTCGAGGTTCGAAACTCAGTCGGGTGTACTGAGCGTGGGTTTTTTCACACATGAGATTCATCTGTAGTTTTCGTGCTAATGGGGATATTGGTAGTCTATGAGGTTATTTCAGTGGTGATTCAGAGGGTAACCTATATAATAGCTTGGTCCAGGAAGCAGCTGCTAGCTAGATTTGTTACGGAATTAAGGATGATAGCAGCGTACACTAGATCCTACTATTACGGGGTGTAAGAGTTTCGTTTTATAAGGATGGACGTACAATCCGATTTAGATTGGAAGGAAAGTTTTTGACAGTTATAAAAGTTACCAGAACAATTTACATACGTCAAATCATGTGAGTTAAGCTATCACCTTCCATAAATAATAATAAAATTTTACTATTTTTTTTAAATAGCATCACGTCTTACTACCCGTTCGGGATACATTCCTATGTACTAATTGCATTATAAGAATAATAAAGGGTTAAATTAAAATTAAATATACCCTCGTTTGCACAGAGGGAAAATTTAGGAAAAGCTACGCGCAATTCCCCCAACCAGGATCGAACCAAGATCTCCCCCATCCTCATCAGTCTTTTGCTAGGGTAGCGCCTTGAACCATGCGGCCCTCGAAGCATAATTATACTACTAATAAAGCAAAATGTTGTCGTAAAAAATGTGTTTTATTTTATAAAATTTTCTTTCCTACTAGAATCCTAGAACTGTCGCTATTTACAAATAGCATGCATGAAGTGTTTTCAGAAAGGAATATTGTTTCTAGCTTCTAGCAGCTCCTAAAATAAAACGCTATTAAAAGGAAGGGTGATCCGGTAGTAAGTTACATACATACTGTGGTAAGACAAACACGGGGCGTTTAAGTGTGCCAAACATTAGGTTAATTTTAATTAATGTTTATGTTATAACAATTTAACCCAGTTTTATGGGCAAGTGATCTAAATATCAGGATCATCACATCTTTTTGTATGGTGATATAGAAATACAGGTTGAATCTTGGTTTGGTGTACTGAAAGTGGTTTTTTTTCTAAACGTTTTACCACTTCTTCCCCTTTACCTAATGTTTATATATTTACTCTAAATACTACCATATATATTTATTGAACATGGTGTACCATAACATGTAGGACCCACTTTAACGGTGGACAGAAGGGAAATAAAATATGAAAAAAGTTGATATAAAATATGTCCTATTTGACCTTGTTTCATAGTTAGAGCCAAGTAATTCCACTATAACTTACCGCAACATTTTAACAGAGTAGCCAACATTTAATTGAACGAACGGATTCCTAACAAATGGATAGTCCATGAAGGACCTAATGGCTGGCTGGCGCATCCTCCAGAATTAAATTCTATTAAGATTTTATCTATGAGACCACTTGAAACCAATTGTTTATCCACAACTTAACGAAAGCATTGAAATACTACGCCAACGCGTACAAGAAGGTTGCCAATGAATCCGACCAACAATTTGTATTTTTGAAAGAGTGCGAAATTCTATGACACGGCGACTGCAGGCTGGCATTCAAGACCAAGGGGACCATTTCAAGCACTTCCTATATAAGTTCAAAAAAGGTCAAATGGGACACATGTTTATATGCACTTTTATCAAATAGTTATTAAATTTTATATACAGGTTGAGCCACAACATTTGTAACCTTTTTCAACGGTGAACAGGAGACACGAAAACAATGAAGAAAGTTCATATAAATAATGAATGAATATATATGTACAATATTTATATATATACAATGTTTATTTATATATATACACATATTGTAGATATTTATATGTGTACAATGTTTATATATATTGTAGATATTTATATTTATATATGTATGTATGTACATATTTTCAAAATTTATAAAAATTTTAGTAGGTAAATGTGCGGCTAAACTCCAAGGAATGTGTCCGACACTTTGTATTAGTTGACACTGATAAACCGAAGATCCTGATTTCAATTCCTGGCATAGCTGAAAAAATATTTTAGTTTAAATAAATGGATAAATAAACGAGTGGGATGTTGAGAGTTATGTTTGTTATGGAGTAAAGTTGATTGACAAATTTTGTTCTGTTAAAATTAATGCTTTCAAAAATGTCACGTTAATACCCATTCTAACATGGAATGATACGCGTAGATATATTTTTGTACTATTATACACACGTGGAAGGGAATATAGCCTTTGAAATTGACTCAAACTAACCGTGGAAAGGTGTTTAATCGTGACAGCTGATATTTGTGACAAGTCGCAATGATATGCTAATACGAAACGCGTGAAACTGTAATGATATGACACATACACAAATGGCAGGGTTGGAATATTCTCGACCATTTTACGTTGACGTCGTCGGTGTGAGATAAGCCTGTTGCGCGCGCGTACGGATTCAGGAAGGATGATTTTAGAACGTTTTCAACGAACACACTAAAAAGCCTATGGGAAAACGGTTCAAAATAAAGAGTAAAATAAGAAAAATTAAGAATTTTCTTCCACGTCTGATATTGTGCATACCTTAAATCAAATAATCATCTTAGAGATGGCAGGTACAGTCTATCTACCATAGGAGTGGTGGTAATTGAAAACTAGCAAAGGCTAACAGATCTATTTTCATGTATCTATACGCCAAACATTTTATATGTATTATTATTAGCACCGCGTCTTACTACCCGTTCAGGTACGCTAATGTGTAATGGTAGGGTGATTGTGAGATGATATGAAGGACCTACAGTTTTACGTCGAATCCGAACCACGGTGGAGGCCTGGCATTCCCCACATTCACAAGATGTCTTGTCGGAGGTGAAATAAGGGTTTGGTAATCAGATAAATCTGTGCCGGGACCGAGGATTGAACCCCGGCCGCCAGCACAGAAGTCTGACACCTTACCCCTAGACCACCAGGTCACCTACCATTTGATATGCAAGTCCATGTGTTGAGTTGTTGTTACTTTTGACAGTGAATTTGTTTTTAATCAATCTTTTGTTTTAAGAGTTTTTACCATTATTGAAATATAAAATTATGAAAATAACCATTTGGATGTTTATTTGTTGTAGAAACGGCTTCTGTGGTTCATTTAAAAATGATTTACAAACGAGAGATTTTGAAAGGCTGCATTCTTTTCACAAGTTAAGTTGTCAAGCCAGACGAAATAGTCGATATTGGTGGTCTTGGAATGAAGTGCTCACCTCAGAAACTAATGTTCATGGGTTCAAACCCAGTTGGTTTCTTGAGCGATAAATATCTATTGCACAACTTCCTCTGGAGCAGAAGTAAAACCATCAGTCCCATGTCGATTGTGGTATGTAAAAGAACCCTGGAAGGTATATGAAAATACCTTTCCCACAAAATGGGTAGGCTCTTTATCACTCGATCATAGAAATTCACTACACATCCTAATCTCCCATAGTACATGGGAATTCTACCAGATGGTGCAGGCAGCATTATACGCCGAAAGGTTGAGTTCATTCCCAGATCCGGTTGGATAGAAATCACATAAAAACAACCTTCGGGTTGTTGACTTAGAAGAAGAAAATAATCTATGTTAGCTGTTAAAAGACCCACCTTGGTGGCGTGGTTAGCTAACGCGCTAGTCATGTTGAGCTCGACTGCTGAGGACGGGGAGATCAAGATTAGAATCTCGGCCGGGTGAACTGGGGGTGGTTTTCCTAAATGGTTTTCCACTCTCCCTCCACGCAAATGCGGGTTCACTTCCTATAATTCAGCCTTCCCAATTCTTAATCCATTAGCGTAATTAGTACTTAAAGCGTATAACCCGAACGGGTAGTAAGACGCGGTGCTAATTATTATTGTTATTATAGTGTTGAAAGTGTGTACGCTATTAAGACAGGTTCCCGATGTCATAGAAAATGTTTGAGGTTTCTATTAAAAAAGATATTACGCT